>JAOEHY010034509.1:21593-33732 GCA_025447955.1 Psilopsiagon aurifrons
TCTTGAGCTTTCTTCCTGCCACCCACCCCCAGGGCATGTTACCTGCTTGACTTTCGCCACATCCCTGATGAAAGCCTCATTGTTGATGAAATCCAGTAGCTTCTTCAGCTGGCTCAGGTCTGTGATAAAGCCTTCCCCAATTTTCTGGAAGAACAAACCAAGAGAGTGATGCTGTCCCACTCCTGAGACACCTCACCCCAGCTACGACTCTGCTTCCCAGCAGAGATGCAACAGTCCCATTGGGAACTGGAAGAGGCACTCTGGCCAGGAAAAGGGGCACAGTTTCTTAGGATGAGGTTACTTCTCATCAGGCAGCCCAAAGGTACAGAGGAAGCGGGGCACTGGAAAACCCAAACCAAGTCTCTCTCTCAAGCAGCTTTAGAGGACGTGCACCAGGGCCTCCTGGCAGCTGGAGGAACTGGTGAGCACGTGAAGATAGATTTAATTGCAGTACATTGTTCAGCTATGGCATGTCACAGTGTGGAGCACAAACCTGTGCCAAAGGGCCTGCTAAACAAAGCAGACAGAACTGGGGCTGGAGCTCCAAGGGAGCTCCTTCGCGCCTGTGAAGCTGCATGCTTTTGCAGACACCCCATTTCACACACTGACAGACTGTGCGTAGTCACTGCAAGGACACAGAACCAGATCCGAATCTCAGCAACGTTTCTGGCCAACTCTTCGTCACCAACTTCAACACCCAGCCAAGATCACACCTACACATGCACCAGGCGTGCTCCTCCCAGCCTGTCCTCACTCACACTCCCCAGGCCCCAGCCTCAGCTCTGATCAGACACATGAAGAGGTGACCAGGAGCAAGCGGATCACCCTCCAGCTGCCTGCAACTCACCTCAGCAATAACATCGGCCAGCCCTGGGTTGCACAGCAGGAGCCAGCGCCTCGGTGTGATCCCGTTGGTCTTGTTCTGAAACTTCTCTGGCTCCAGCTCATAGAAATCCTTGAACCTGGAAGAGCAGCGAGCTCTGAGCCACCCACCACCACACAGAGCTTCAGCTGGGCCCCCGCCGTACATGCTCCCGAATCAGGGCAGCCTACGGGTCTCTTGTAACACACATGAGCTCTGTGCTGCCCCTCACTCCCTTCTTCAGCTGTAATGCCGAGGGTCCCACCAGCTCCAGAGTTAAACACATGAGACAGTCTCCCCAGCCTCTAGGGCAGCCAAAGCTGATCTTGACTCAGGCTTGCAGGCAGAGCCCAGTGTGTGAACAGGGTGCACCCCTTGGGTCCCCCAACTCACACGGAGTTCCTGACAATGTCCGAGTGGATACGGGCCACGCCGTTGACTGCATGGGAGCCGATCACACAGAGATGTGCCATGTTAATGCGCTTGCAGTCCCCTTCCTCAATCACAGACATCCTCCGGAGACGGTCAATGTCCCCTGGGTAGAGAGCTGCCACCCGCTGCACACAGAAAGAGAGGGACATTAGTGACCCAGCCATAGCAACATTCCCACCTTAAAGGCAGCCGTATCAACCCTCCAGAGCTCCCACAGCTTGTAACCAGCCCGGCCCCTTACATCCAGATGCATTTGGTTGAGGGCATAGATGATCTCCAGGTGACGTGGGAGCAGCTTCTCAAACATGGAGACTGGCCAGCGCTCCAGGGCTTCGGGAAGCACCGTGTGGTTGGTGTAGGCACAGGTCCGCTTTGTGATCTCCCAGGCCTGCGGTACAGACAGCAGGTTATCACACACATGCCCAGGCAAGGAGGGGAAAGGAAACCCCACCTGCGAACAGGACAGCAGCTCTTTTCCCTGTACGGTTCAACATGGACCTCTCAGCTCTGCCTACCTTGTCCCAGTCCACCTTCTCCACATCCACCAGGATCCGCATGAGCTCTGGGATGGACAGGGCAGGGTGGGTGTCATTTAGCTGAATAGCCACCTGCAACACAAGACTTGCTGGGCTGAGTTCTGGCAATGATGGGACTGTGACAGTGTCCTGCACACATGGGTTTGGCGTGAGGGTCAGCCCCAAGCCTCTTCTCATGATGCACACCCCAGAAACGGACATCTCTGAGGAACAGAACTAGTCAACCTCTGCTCTAAATTACCCGTTTTCCAGCCCACATTGCCAGGGTCGTTGTATTGTATTGTATTGCCCCAACTTGGCTCTGAGCATCCCGCTTTCCCTCATGATGGGCAGGTCAGGCTGAAGCACCCCTGGACCCTCTCTGCCACACACTCACCTTGTCTGGGAAGGTTTCAAAGCACGTTCTCACAGGGTCTCGACAGCCAAATTTGGAGGACTTAAAGCGCCGGATGATGTCCTGGAGGGTGGCAGCCACCACAAAGTACTCCTGTTTCAGCCGCAGCTCCTTGCCCTCAAAGAACTGCAAGTGGATGACCCAGAGCCATCAGTGCTGCAGCTGCCACCCCAGCTGGCAGCCAAACCCCTGGGGATGCTCCTGTCCACTCTGATGGGCTTCCCAATAGGGCTTATAGCTCCAGTTTTCTCATCAGGGCAAATGTGGATGTTTCTCACCTCTGATGGGATTAACAAAGGGCTCAGCATCCCAAACAGCTGCCTCCAGAGAGCAACAGAACCTGCCACATCCATGATACTCCTACAGAGCAAGCGCAGGTCCCTCCCTCACTGCAAGACCCTTTGCAGGGGTTTTGGACCACAGATCTTGGGCTTGCTGCAGTGGCCAGGAGGCAGTGTCTCTGGACACACCGAGTGCCTCCCATGCACACCAGGCTTCGTGCTGATCTAGCACAGGAGATCAGCTTTTTCACCACAGATGCTAATCCACAACTAGATAGTGAGGGCTCTTCCCTTTTGGATACGGTGCTCAGTGGGTGACATGGCCCAGGACAATCCCTGCAGTGAGAAATCCACCCTGAACGGAGATGGAAACGAGTACCCCCTCATGGCGGTCTCTGAAATGACAACCGACTTTTGCAAAGGATCAGCCATGTAAACTGGCAACTACCTTGAATGTGAAGGAGTAACACTTCCTCCCCTCCTTGCAGCAGGGAACAGAGCATCTCTACACTACGGGCCAGGCTCTCAGCTGCCATCAGTCAGCAGAGACCCTCTGGAACCCGCAGAGCTGTGCCTATTCACTGGGAATTATTGGGCCAACCTATTGCATTAAACATCCTCAAACCAGAGCAATAATCAGGTGGCCCTAACCTCCAGTGCTTGCACACAAGGCAATGCTACTACAGGGAGGCAACAGAGGCAGAAGAGGCACTCACATTGTCATTTGGGTACAGGACCCTGGATATGTTCTCTGCCAGGTTTCTGTCCAGCACTGCTTCAATGTAGTCACCCACGTTGACTGCACCAAAAGAGAAACACACACAGCACTGAGGCAGCTGTAGAGGTTCAGGCCCAACACCGGGCTTCTCCCTCTTTTTCTCGTAAAGAGATCTGTAACAGGAACATTCAGGCTGGTGTTAATGAAATCTGAATGGGAATGTATACGTCTGAAAGGCACCAGAGAGCCAGGAGACAGTGGGAGAAGAGAAAGGCACAACTCCAGGCAGCTTCTCAAGACATATCAGGAAGGACGGACAGACACTGAAGACAGACAGCAGCCAGAGGAGGTGAAAAACGCTAGGACTAAGGAGAAACGGGGCCAGGCAAAGCACAAAGACCACAATCACACTCAATTCCTAAAGGCCACAAAAGACTCATCTGAAAGCCAGCTCGCAGTTGCCAATTAAGACTTGAGAAGACATTAGAAGGACTCAAGAGCCATCCCCCCTTGTCCCACCCACGTCCTCCTGGCAGGGCTGCTTGGCCACACACATCTCTGCACTTGCCAGTATGGACTCAGAATCAAATCGGTCATCTAAAACCTTCCCCTTCTGCAGCAGCCTATATTGACATTTGGGGTGTTAGTTGCCCTTATCAACTCCTCAGTGCTACCACCAGAGCCTGAAAAAGGCTTAGAGAGGTCACATGTAGACCCAGTGGAAACCAATGGGAAGATGGGCTATGCTCCTTCAGCATTAAAGGATGCTGCTGCAGAGAAATGACCCTTCTGGCATGTGTGGGTTTGCAGCTCCTTTGGTGATGTGAGGAGTGCAGTGGCAGGTGGTCTATCCCTTCGGGAAGGCACAGAGCAGGTACTGAGAGCATGATAAAGTGTGATGGAGATGGAAGGAGGGCAGAGCGGTGTCCTGGTGCAGGAGGGCTCAGGAAGTAGTGTCATCTGTGGATGTGCAAACAGCATTGCATTTTGGAATTGGCCAGGAGATAGGATAAAGCAGACAGAGGGAGAGCGCTGTGCACACAGGAACAACCATGTCCCAGCCTGGCCAGCAAAGAGGCAGTGGAGGGGTAGCACTTACACTCTTGGAGGTTGAAGTCATTGGGGGCTTTTGCAGACCACAGCCTCATGGTGTTCACAGTGTTGTTCTTGTACCCTGGCACCGGCGTGTCGTAGGGCATAGCAAGGACAACCTGCAAAAGAAGAGCATTCCCTCTGATGAGCAGCACTCTGGTCTCAGAGGAGGGGGGAAAGTGGCTGAAACCTCTGCAGGAAGAATCCAGAGGACACGGACAACTCATGGCTGTTGTAAGAACCTCACCTCACTAGAACAGACCTGCTGAGCCTCACAGACTTTCCTGCTCTCATGGACACTTCCAGCACCCACTGGCAAAGCGTTAACAGAAGCAGAGCTGTATGAAGCTTTACTGACAAACTGGAGTTAAAAGCCCATCAATTAAATGTGAAAGAGTTGCAAGAAACCTGCGACCTTCCTATATCAACAGGCATTCCTAGGAGTTATTCACCAGAGCACTGCAAGCATCCTTAGTTGGCCACTGCAATTCTGTCTGTGCTGGGGTAGGCCCAGGGCAGCTGGGACCTTTGAATTTCCATCTGGGATACATTCCACAGCCTGCATCTTACCTGTTAGCCTTCTGCAGCCTGCCAGGACCAAACCCTGGTCCAGCACCAATCCCAAAGCAGTTCATCCAGTGCTCAAGGTCTGTTGAACCTGCCTGGGTAAACTCACTGAGCTCCCAGCACCCAAACTGAACAGGAGCACGAAACTCTTAGTGCATCAGGATGATGCTTAAGCATCAGGATGCTGCACACACGGCCACAGGGAGTAACACTGGGGCTCCCAGCCCAGATCAAACTAGCCAGGCAGGCCATGGGTGTGCTGCCAAGCTTGCGTGCTCCAGCTCACTGCTATGCCAACATCTGCATGTCTCCAGCCCTGCTGAGCAGCAAGGCAAGGCACCCTGATCTCAGCCTGGAATGAAGAGGCTGAGGGCTTATGCCAGAAAAGCTGAATGGTGCTTGCAGAGCAAGGCCCTGATCCTGCAGCACAGAGGCTGGGACACCATTCTGACACTAGCAAAAGGAGCCAGCACCCTCCTTAACAAGTGGGTGTGTATTGGCATGACAGCCATAGCTAGGGTCTGCCCGGAAGGAAAGATGGGAGAGGCAGCAGAGAATGGAAGGAGCTGTGCTTGCAGGGCAAGGAAAACCCAGGCGTACCAGCATGCTGGCCCTCAACACTCTCCTTGTGCTGGCATCAGCAACACCTCCTCTCTGGGGAGAAGCAGCAAGAGCTCAGGCTCTCGAAACTGCTACCACCAGCTCCGAACATGGAAGAAGGCAGCAAGCCCACCCTGCCTGAGCCACGGAACTGGGGCACATCACATGAGCTGAGTGATGCTATATTGGGAGACTGCCTCTTTGGTTTTTTTGAGCCTTTCCAACTTGTTCCCTTAATGGCATTATCTGAAAATTCACCCCCCCCGTAGGAAGCAGTGTTTCCACTGCACTGTTTGGGAACCCTTAAACCCAGGACTACTGCTGGGGTCAGGAGATGAGCACACTGAAAGTCAATGGACTCAGTCTTCAAGCGATGTCTCTGGCAGAGTGCCTCCGTGCTGCTCCCAGGGCTGTGGTGTTGAACCCCTGCACTCTGTGTCCTGGGACTGGCCTAGGTCACTGCACAGCACTTGACAACCTGGGCCCCTGGGAAAGGATCTGGTTTGTTTCCCCTCTGAGCAGTCCCAAGCAAGTCTGCAGGTGAGCTTCAGCTCTTACTTTAGTGCCGAATAAAATGGCTTGGCTTTATGACTGTGTGCTCCTCGGATAGACAAGAGCTGATTCATGAGACTGAAGACCCTTGAACATCATGGGAACAGGCTCAGTCATGTCCCTGAATCCCAGAGAAATCATCATCCTTCCTCCCTCCCTCCTGGGCAGAGCCTAGCCAGGAGAGGCTGAAACATTTTCTATCCCCTTACTAAATCTGTGCCTCTCTAAAGCTTGCTTTCTCAGCTGTAAGCCTGGAATGCACTTGGGACACATCAGCCTGTGCTCTGAGCAGGCACACGCTCCTGAAGCACAGCATTAACCACCCCAGCTGTGGGAGGCTGAAGAAGCTTTTGCTCTCCACACCACCACAAACCAAGGCCACCGGGCAGACTGGAGACTTGAAACCATGCTTCCAGCCTCCCCTTAGAGCACAGAGTCACCTTCAGCAAGGGCAGTGGAGAGGGTTCTGCTCAGCTGATCACCCAGCAGCCTGGGGACAGACAGTGCCCTGTGTCCCTGGTCCATCCTCCCTAGCCCAGCACTGCAGGAGATGTTGGTACCTGGGTGTCGACCCACTTTACACCCTCGGGGGTGTGTTCCACTCGGCCATAGAAGTGCACGGGGAGCATGTACTCTGGGCGTGCTTTCTCCCAGGGGTTGCCGTAGCGCAGCCAGTCATCGGCCTCCTCCACCTGCAAGGGGCAAAGAGTGTCTGAGGGATGGCTCCTGTCTTCAAGTGAAGGCTAAACAAGGCTCTCCGAAGGGAGGGCAAAGCTTTAGAAGCAAAGCTCTCGTAAGCTGACTTTAAAAATGGATGTGCAGAGGCCTCTAGAGGACAGCTGGGCTTTTCAAAACACAGACGACTACATTGCAGCTGGTATAAATATATCAGCCTTTACAGGCTGTACAGGTTTAAACCATCCAAACTGCTGCAAACAGACTGCTGCACTCAGTCTCTCTTGAGTTCTTCATAACCAGTTTGAGAGCGGAAGGTGGGGGATGCGGTTCCCTAGAAGGCAACCCGCGCTGCTCCTGACCACAGGCCACCCCCTGTAACCCAGGTCCTGCTCTGCCCTCTGCCAGAGAGCATTTCTCCTCTCTGCTCCAACAGCAGCAATGGGAGTGAGCTCAGCAGAGCCACCAAGGCTTATGTGCATCAGAGCCCAGAGGGTGAGGAGAGATGCTTTGTGCCCACAGGCATTGCTGTGCCAGGCAGGGGGGCAGGTCTGAGCCACAGCCCAGCATTACCACCATCCCTGTTCTTTTTTAAGCAACATTAAGCCAATTACAGGGACGTTTTGTTCCCTTCGTTCACCATTTACAGGGCCTTGCATTGCAGTCTCTCTGTGGGGAAGGAGGAAAAAACAACCCTCAAACTTCTCACCCTCATCACTTATGGAAAGCTATTTTAAAGGGAGAAAAGGTCGTTCATGCTCAGAAGCAAGGCAAGTCTCCTAATGGACACATTTCCAGATATACACTGGGAAAACTGCCAGTGGGGGCAGGATTTTTTAGCCTATTTTCACTTGCTATTATGATTATTAATGCTACAGGAGAGTCCCTGTTTAAGCCCTTGCTGCATCTCCCAGGGAACCCACAGAAGCAGCAGCACTCCAAGCGCTCACATATGTCCCATCACGTTCAAATTCATCCTCCACCAGACACCTTCATGAAGGGTTTAGCCACATCTCCAACAGTTAAGACTTAAGTCCAACTTAACGTTTGGACTTGATGATCTTAAAGGTCTTTTCCAACCTGTTTGATTGTATGATTTGATGATAAGCACATGTTGCCAGGTGAGTGCCTGCCACGTGGGCACCCCGCACCAGTCAGAGCCCAATGGTCAGCACAAGTGGTAGAAAGTGGCAGCACATTTGGCATCAGG
The DNA here is from genome assembly GCA_025447955.1 of Psilopsiagon aurifrons. Classification (NCBI taxonomy): domain Eukaryota; kingdom Metazoa; phylum Chordata; class Aves; order Psittaciformes; family Psittacidae; genus Psilopsiagon; species Psilopsiagon aurifrons. Next base: position 29,513 of record JAOEHY010034509.1, read on the forward strand.
TTTTGGGCTCATGCATCCAGGTTATGAGCAGGTCAAGGCACCGCAATGTCATTTGTGTGGTGAGGCCTTGTCCGCAGGCAGAGGTGACCACCACAGTGTGAAACAGAAGGAGAAAGGGTGACCTGCTCAAGTAAATCCAGAGGAGGCCACGGAGATGCTCTGAGGGCAGGAGCAGCTCTGCTCTGGAGCCAGGCTGAGAGAGCCGGGCTGGGTCAGCCTGGAGAAGAGAAAGCTCTGGGAAGACCTTAGAGCAGCTCCAGCGCCTAAGGGGGTGACAAGGAATCTGGAGAGGGGCTTCTGATCAGGGCCTGCAGGGATAGGACAGTGGGGAATGGCTTTAACCTGACAGAGGGGAGACTGAGATGAGACATTAGGAAGAAATTCTTCCCTGTGAGGGTGCTGAGGCGCTGGCACAGGGGCCCAGAGAAGCTGTGGCTGCCCCATCCCTGGCAGTGTTCAAGGCCAGGTTGGATGGGGCTTGGAGCAACCTGGTCTGGTGGAAGGTGTCCCTGCCCATGGCAGGGGCTGGAACTGGGTGAGCTTTAAGGTCCCTTCCAACCCAAACCAGTCTGGGGTTCTACGACTTGAGTTTGTCAATGTACCTGCCAGCCATCAACAATCTTCTGGTTGAAGATACCGAACTCATAGCGGATGCCATATCCATACGCCGCCAGCCCCAGCGTGGCCATGGAATCCAGGAAACAAGCTGCAAGAGCAGAGCATGGTCATACTGCAAGGAAACTCACCCCACTTGCTGTCCCTGCCACAGCTTGCTGCAGATGGGGGTAAGAAGCTGTCACAACCAGCGCCACTGGAAACATCTATTACTCAGAGGAAATCTGCATGCAGAAGGGACAGACCTGCTGAGCCAGCAGGAACACCCCAAAGTTGCTGGTGACAAGTACAGGCCACCGAAACCCCAAATCCAGCCTTGACACCCTGAGAGCTCTTCCAGACTTGCCCGGGGTGCCACAGCTTGATCTGGGCCTGCCTGCCCACTAAAGCAGGGCTTCTGACCCCAGCTTGCTGCTCCATCAGCTACTGCACTATGACTGCTTACAAAGCAAACCCTTCCAGCCCTCAGTCTGGGACAGCTCTGGTAAGGATCAGCCCTGGCATTTCCCCTGCAGTGGGGAGCTCCTGTCTCCAGCAGTACTGTGGGACAGGCAGACAGAAATAGCAGCCAACAATCTGCCCACATGAGAGCTGCTTGGGTGCCTGTGAGAAGTGAGAGATTTCACAGGGAGGTGAGGAGAAAGGCTCCAGACAGCCTCTTCCAGCCAGAGCCCCGTCTGCTGTGCTGCAGACTACACAACTACACCTCCTGGGTGGAGGGGGCTCATTTCTGGGCAGCCAGGAGCAGGCAGGAGGGGAGCACACCGCTGATGCGGGCTGAGCACAGCACCACGCTGTGCTGCTGGGGTGCCTCCAGTCACATCACCTCATGGCCTCCGTGTGAGGAGGGGGCTCTCTTCTCCCCAGCTTACCTGCCAGGCGGCCCAGTCCTCCGTTTCCCAGCCCAGCATCTTCTTCAATTTCTTCCAGCTCCTCCAAGTCCAAACCCAGCTTTGGGGGAAAGAGCCACAGCAGAACATGTCATCACCCAAAGCCCATGCCCTGGGGCTGCTGAGGAGGGCAAACACAGATCCCAAACCAACCCACACCATGGGAAATCAAACCCACATGGGTCTCTGCATCTCCCTCTCCCCACAGAGCATCTCACCAGCCCCTGCTCCAGTTAACTGGAAAACAATTTAGCTAGCTATAAAACGTTGCTTTCCCATGGACGAGGTTTCCTTAGAGACCTCAAACAAACACTCATCTGCTGGCAGCCCAGGAGGCCCTTCCACTGAGCTCGCCCTCGGAGAAAGGATGGAGAACAGCCAAGTCATGTCCGGGTACAGACACTGCCCCCCTGCTCCCAACCGCCCCGTCCTTGAGGAAGAGCACAGTCACTGGTTACTGCAGCATCCGTCACGCCCTGGGCCTTCCCACATCCTGCCCTGCCCGCTGCCCAGCTCCGGGACTGCAGGCCATGGCTGGAAGTGGTTGTTCTGCTCTATCTCATTTGTTCTCCAGCCCAGGGCCTGCTGCCGGATGCATGCTAAGTGTGCCAGCAGCAAACACTCCTCAGGAGCCAAGAGATCTCACCTCAGTGCCAGGGGGGACAGCGGGGAGTCAGGACAACACCACGGCTGCTGCCTGAGCTGCTTGCCAGCACTTCAGTGCTCTGCAACAACAACCCGGTACAGCCTCATGCCCAGCGTGATGGGGTCCGAAAACCAAGGCAGATTCCCTGTGACAGAGCCATGCTGGATACGAGACCTTCCATCCCAGCTGGCCACCGGCCACGATGAGCTCCACATGTCAGAGGCTACAGCGAGGAAAGCCTCTGCTTGCACGCCAGGCCAAACCAGCATGTGGAAAATGCCTTGTAAAGAGACTTGAGGATCCTCCGTGGAAAAAGCCAGCCTGCCCTCTGAGGCACAATACTTCAGAGAGGAAAGCAGGCAGGTCCCTCCCTGGAAATCCCTTCCCATCCCCTGGCAGGGAAAGTGATGTTTCATCAGCAATTGTAGCACTTCATTTTGAGAGAGGGTGATGGAGCCCAGCTTCTGCTAGTAAGTGTAATACGGATCCGTGAGGTGGAGGAAGGGGAAAAGGAGATGGGGAAATGAAGCTCTTGGGTGAGAAAGCCCAACATCTCATTCTCTTTCAAAAAGGTCACTGTCCTGCTGGAGAGGTGGCTGCAAAGCTAACCCACCCCTGCTTGTGGTTTCCTTGATGGTATTTAGCTGTGTTTTTCCCAGTTTGAACTCTGATAGCATTCTAATTCAAGCAAACAATTCCCCCCCCTCCCCGCCACCTTCTTCCTTCCCAGCGACTCATTTGTATCTGGCAGCACTGCTGCAGTACCTTGTGTACATACATGTGTACATGCATGAACTGTAATTTGGTGCCCTGGTGCTCAGCTTCACCCAAACTTCACTTTGTTTAGTCAAAACTCTTAGGAGGGAGCCCTGAGAAATACAGACAGCCACCCTCCATGTGGAAAAGTGTGACCGGTTCCTCAGGGGAACGCCAGCATCCCTAAGACCTCACCTGGTAAATGGCTTCATCACAAGCATTCTGCAGGCCCAGGTTCACCATGGTGTTCTGCAGAGTGCGGCCCATGTAGAACTCCAGGGACAGGTAGTAAATGCGCTGGGGAGGCAAAGCGAGATGCTTACCCACAGCTCAGCACTTTGCTTTCACCAAAGTCACTCAAAATTAACAGCAAACCCAAGTGCTTTCCAGAGTCGGGGCATCTTCCCAAAGCAGCTCTTGGCTCCCGCTGCCAAACAGCATGCACCACAGTTTGTTTGTCAGAAGGATCTCACGTGGGATGCTGGCCAAGCTCGGGCTGCACGTCTCCCTGCCAACAGCCTTCTATAGCGAAAACTTGTTGCCTGTTAAGTGTTTCCCTAATTAACTTAGGGCACGAATTATGGGGGATGCTGAATGGTGTATTTATACACCACCGAGCTCAGCTGAGGTGATGGTCAGGCTGGGCTTTTGAGCTTTCCCCGTACTGCCATGAAGCCGATGCAGAGTCTGCCCAGGGCCCCGTGCACACCGGCCAGGCTCAGAGCCAGGAAGGTGATTTCCTTATCCCATGGGTCCTGTTCCCTCCACTCCGGGTTTTACACACGTTTCACCCTGTGGATCAGATAAACTGTGGCAGGGCTCCTGGCAGGACAGGCTGCTCCCTGGAGAGCCTCCAAGCTTCACAGGAGCTGTGCCTGTGCTGGGAATGCTAATGCAAACCTGTCTGTGGGGTGAGGAGCAGGCTGGGCAAACTTCTGCCCTCACCCAGGTGTTCTTAGAAGTAAATGGGAATCTTTAACACAGCTACAGCCTGACTGTAAATAATGCTTCCTCTTGAGTCTCTCCTTTGTAGCTGGGATCTTTCCCTGCAGGATTACCTACTCTGCCACCTTTGCTGGGAGTCTGACAGGGTCCATCTCATCCGTGGGGCACACTGGAGAGACTGAAACCATTGCACAGTTGTATAAACCATAGCATCCCAGACTGGTTTGGGTCGGAAGGGATCCTGATTCAGTTCCAACCGCTGCCATGGGCAGGGAGGGGCACCTTCCGCTACCTGTGCCAGGGCCTCACCACCCTCACAGGGAAGAACTTCTTCCTAATGTCTCATCTCAGTCTCCCCTCTGTCAGGT
>JAOEHY010034510.1:0-49752 GCA_025447955.1 Psilopsiagon aurifrons
ATGTTGAGGACACCAGAACTGCACACAATACTCCAAGTGAGGTCTCACAAGAGCAGAGTAGAGGGTCAGGATCACCTTCCTTGACCTGCTGGTTATGGTCCTTTTGTTTCAGCCCAGGATATGGTTGTCTTTCAGGGCTGCAATTGCACTCTGCCAGTTTGTGTTCATTTTCTCATCGACCAACACCTCAAGTCCTGTAGAATGAACTTTTCGATCACTGTTTTCCCAAAAACTAATTGATTTTATTGTGGCTTATCATATTTGTGGGTAAGAGCCTCCTTGTATCCTGAAAACACAACCAAAAATACTGATCATCCTTGTCCTTTAATTTTTCAATTAAAGCTCGCTTTACCTTCAAGTCTTAGAATTCAGCTGCCATGTCCAGGTCTCCATTTCCTCCATGTTTCTGTATCATGACAGCTTTTATTTTACTGTCTTGTATCTCTTAGAAAAAATGACTGCTTCCACACCATTAACCAGGTCCTCACTTGATTCCTCACAGTCTCTCTCAGAGTTGAGAGTAATAACCCTTATTCTTTCCCAAAAGCATTTTCTAGTTTCACTCAGAAGACAGATGTAACCTAGCTACAGTGAAACTAGGCCAACTGATGGATCTACTAGCAAAGTAGAAATCAAATTTGTATCACTAAGTATTTTGAGGCCACAAGCTTTAAATTACTTGCACAGCTGGAAAATGCTGCCTTTTCTGGACAGACTCCCTTCTTAGTCTCATTTTTAATCCCTCATTTTAGTCTTCATGCCTTGTCATATGACACTTAGCCTTATTTACTCAGATCTTATCCTTCACTCACACATCTAGCTGAAAACTTAAGTAAATTTTGAGGAGTACATAGAAACATTCTGTAAAGAGGCTTTATAAAGAATATAGCTTTTCTAGACATTTGCTCCAATTGGAGCAGCTTCATCTTAGTCTGCCTCCCTGAAGGTGATTTCTTTCCTTCTCAAAACAGAAATCTATAATGGCTCAGATTTAAAAATCCAAACCCCTCAAAATCTAGTCAAAACAAAAAGCTGTGTTATCTGTTGATCCACTTTCCTAAAAGAAAATGCAGAAATCAAATGGTTACACAAATGGGTGCCTATTTTCACATATACAATAGATAGTCTGTTTTAAATTCTCTCTAGACTATAAATTGCCATTAATCACTGGGTTATATTTGTTAAAATGCTTTTGAAGTCCATTGAATATTTTTTGTCACTTTAAGCAATGACTTCTCTTTTCTCCTAATATATGTACCATACTTAGCTATACTTGTTGAACTTTCTCTAAGCAGAGTATCGAATAAATACTTAGAATTTTCTTAAAGTGTGATAAATGAAAGTGAGTTTCATGGCAATTACTGTGAACCTGTAGTATTTGGTCAGGTTTAGAGCTCTGCCTTGTTGAGTATCTAACACCATCTATTACGACATCTTCTGCTAAAATAATGTTAAACCTGATTACTTAATTTTCTAAAATTGCTTCAATTTTTATTTCCTGCCATATATCTCTGTATCACTTAGTGTCATTTGCTAATTACTTCTAGGCATGTTTTCCAGAAATCTCACATTTAAATGACTGATTTGCCCAGAGATCCCTTTGTATTTTCATGGAATGCAGTTTCTTGCCTCAGAAGTAAACTTATGCAGTACCCAATTCTTACATTGTTATGGTACTAATACAAATATATTGGATATCTTTAACTTACAAAGGCTGTCCCTTTGTATGTAGCATTTACCAATGTGTGTATGTGTGTATCTTTTTTGTTTCACTTTCTGAATCATGAAGTTAAACGCAGACTAATCATTATGTTACAAGGAAAATTAGTAGGGCAACATTTGTGTTCTAATGACTGCTCAGAGAAAGCTGACAGTGTGTTCCTTGGGAGTGTTCAGCTCGTGAGCAAAGCTGTTTATACAGGGTGGGAGACATCCTAATGTTGGAGCTACATAAAATTACTAAACATCAATTATGGCATTTATATGACATCTGTCTTTGGAGCACACCATATTTTCTGTGCCTTATAGCTTTATTACCTTTTCTCATTATTTGGCTGTCATTTCCAGCTACCAGTCTCTCCAAAGTAAACAGTTTTCTTGTTTCTCTTAGTTTTCATACGTGATGAGATTTATTCCCAGCTGCCTCTGTAAGAAACTGAACTAATTCCAGCCACTGCAGTTGGACTTTTTTGTTTTGCTTTGGTTTTCCTTTTCTGTAACTAATACTTAAAAATCAAAGCGACATGTTTGTTTACGACTTTGAGTGTCCTAGTACATAGCTTCCCTCAGTGTATTCTGGAATATAAAGCTCTCTCCAGGCGTGTGCTCATCCAGATACATGCCCATGTTCACACTGGCACATATTAGCCTTTGTGCTTCCAGCATAAAACTAATTTGAATCTGAATGCAACAGTCATCACTCTTGCTAATTCAAAAGCCACCCACTGAATGGATGTTATTGTTCTGTGTGTAAATTGTGCTCAGGATACCACAAATTGCAAACAGTCTACTGAGTTGTATTGTCTTTGAAAGCTGTTGCTGCGGTTGTTTCTTAAAACAATGAAAAAACCCAATATCCAGCCCTTCACTAAGTCCGTCTGGCCAGACCCATGGCCAGTGCTATCTCTTTCTAGAAGCAAATCATGTGAGAACATAATATTTACAAGTTTCAATTTTTGCTAGTGTAAATAAGTTGGGCCTGATCCTGGTCTCAATTACTTAAATTAATTAATGACAGATGTCCAAAATCAGAGTGAAATTCAACCCTCAAGAGAGAATTCCCACAAGGCCTTTATATAACTGTTTTAAAGGACTTAAGTGATGCTTAGGCTCTCTGCTGGCCCTCTGCAAAGAATAAATTTTACCCAGAATGCTTATTGCTTTGATCCCTTATATGTAACTCACATCCTTAAGTTTGCACAGCCACAAAAGATCTGTACAGAGCTAAATAGCCAGATCTTCAGCTGGTGTAAATTTATGTAACTTCGTTGACCTACATGGAACAGTACCAATTTTTGCTACTCTGGCTTAAAGAATCTCCATGGGATAGAGGTAAGTGCGTATGGTGGGTAAATGGATGAAAGGCTCTTGAAATGATGAAAGACTGTATTGCTCTGGAAGTGATTTAAGTTAAACTGGAAAAAAGCCACTCCTTTTCCGGAATAAATCACACAGGGAGTATAATTATGCAGTTAAATTTCTTCTCATGCAGTCAAGCTTGAACTCGCCACAACATTCATGTAAGAAATGAAATATTTCTCATCTCTCAGCAGTATACTAAGTTCTACATTTAACGCACATTTATATGTGAGCTGTACACGTAGGCATACAGATTTTCATCTTTATTTTGAAGGGAAGAGTATTTCTAATTTTCTGTCCTAGTCTGAAGGCCAAAAATTTGGCCTGGAGCTGCATTCCCTATCACCTTGCTGATATTTAACAGCGTGGATTTGTAGAACAATTTCAATGCTTCTAAAGAAAACCTCTTATTTCCTGTTTTCTCTCTCTGGTCTACATACTGTTTTTTTCCTAAGCAGTTGTGTGCTGGATTTTTACCATCCCAAATACATTGTTAAAGCAGGTAATTTCCAGACATGCATGATGACATCTTACGGTATTTTTGATTCTTCTGCTTGCATCTGAAATCACAGAATCACAGAATGAGTGGATCATTCAGCGAACTGGTGTGCTTAACGTTGCTGAGTTTTAAAGCCAAGAATATTTTTCTGTCATGGAAATTCCTAGCTTACTGCAAGGCTTTTTTTTTTTTTCCCCAGTTATGTATTGAAGCAGTAATTGCTCTCTTTCCAGCTGTTACACATCTGTATTGAAGGATGGGGAAACTGGCGGTGGTCTGAACCATTCAGTGTGGACAGTACAGGGACTTTTATTCGTACCATTCAATACAAGGGCCGGACAGCATCACTTATTATCAAAGTTCAGCAGCTCAGTGGAGTGCAAAAGCAAGTAAGTATTTTATCTAGTTTGGAAAAAATAACATGGGTAATTCTCGAATTAGTCGCCTTGTTATTTATTCTCTCCTACTGGGATCTGAAAAAAAAACACCCCACACTAACTATAACAGTCTTCTGGCGGCATTCTGGGGAGGTTTTTCAAGTTTTTCTTCACTTTCGTATGTACATTTGTCTTTAAAAGTTCAATTACTGCGATGTATTTTACATGTTCTAGTAAACATCTCTTTTCATGGTTTGTAAGTTTTGACAGTTTTGTTAAAGGAGAAAGAAGTAATGACCCAATTAACTTTTGAAAGCAGGCAACTTTTGGCATACCATCTTTGTAAAGAGATCTTTAATAACACTACAGTCCGGAAGCCTGCATTGGCAGAAGCCAGAGGATGTGGTGGATGTAACATGTTCAGCTTACGGATATGGCAGAGCACCTAATGTTGTGCAACAGAAATACACCTTCTCAGATGAGAACAGTGCCTGGTGTTACTGAAAGCCCTGCTGAGACTTTGCTTGGTGGGTTGTAGCTAGAGTGTGCACCATCATTAATGAAAAGCAAATGAAGATGGTTACACAGGGATACACGTGGAATGCTGTTCCTTCATATAGCTTAGAAAAAGTCAGCTATATGTTCTATAGTAAACAATTTATATATGATGGACAGCGACAACTCTGAGTCTAATTTGGTAATTTTCTAGGTGGGTGCACTTAAATACAGAAATAGGGTACAGCCATTTAATGGAATTATAAGCATTAAAACAGGAAACGTACTGAAAGGTCTGGAACACTGGATTGTGCTGGGAAAGTGAGGCGTCAGTAGAAACCTTTCACTGTGACTGCTCAGAAAGGGCTCAGCATTCAGGGGCCATCACGGTACTCTTAAAATCCAATCCAGGGCTATGTCAGCCTTGGGCAGTACTGCTGAGTTCAGTGGGAACGAAAGTGGATACCTTACATGTTTCTCTTAAGCCTGGATACTGCATTAGCAATATTTCAGGCATTTTAATGCCTAGGTTTCTATGAAATTGCACATACATTTGGCCAACAAAAATAATGTTTTACCATTCATTGCCTTCAGCAGTGCTTGGGAAAACGTAAAACAGAGAGATTATTCTTGTACAGGTTTTCACTCTATAATTCCATTTTGACCTTTCTTTTTCACAGTTGTTATATATGAGCTGCATATTTTTGTGTGTTTTAGATCCTAATCTGCGGAAGGCAGACTGTCTGTAGTTACCTGTCCGAAAGTATTGAGCTGAAAGTGGTTCAGCTTTACGTTAGCCAGGATGGACAGGCCGTAGTAAAAGAACACATCAACTGCCTTGCAGCCAAGCAGAAGTTGCCTTCATATGTCCTAGAAAATAATGAGCTCACTGAGCTGAGTGTGAAAGCTACAGGAGATGAAGACTGGTCTCAAGATGTATGTCTAAGTTCTAAACATACAGAACACAGCACTGTCATTCAGGTATGACTAGAAATAAGTATATGAATATAGCATTAAAAATGTTTGAGAAAGCTGGGGACTTAGCATTTAGATTTCCACTTAATATGATGAAATGTTGAACATTATCATCCTGAAATAATTTCAGTGTAATGCTACTGATCTCTCTGTATACAGGTACCATCTTCAAAGAGTTCAATTACATATGTTTGGTGCACCATTTTGACTTTAGAGCCCAACTCTAATGCACAGCAACGATTAGTAAGTACACTTAATGTCTCTGAAATCTAAATGTTTATGCCTTACATGCCATATAATAAATCAAGGGCAGAATGACCTACTTGAAAGATTTATTAGTAGTTTGTTTCAACAGCTGTAATACTGGAATAAAATCAGCCTTGAATTGGTATATTATTTTCTTTTTGTAGATTGTTTTCAGCCCTCTTTTCATTGTAAGGAGCCATCTTCCAGACCCAATTATCATACATTTAGAGAAAAGAAGTCTGGGACTGAATGAAACACAAGTGATTCCAGGGAAAGGACAGGAGAAAGCACTGCAAAATATAGAACCTGATCTTACACACCACCTGACATTTCAAGCCAGGTAAAATACTCACTTTCCTTGAAAATGGTTCATTAGTATGGAAAAGAAGGAATAATTCACACTGTAACTTCTGGTGCATTTTTCTGACAGTATAACATATGTAGTGGAGATAGAACAGAACAAGCATATTTGGCCTGAAATTATATGACTGAACATACTAAATTTGGTATAACTATCCTAAACACATTAGCATTTGTTTGCTTAAGCAGTCCACGGTTTTTGTTTTGAAAAATAAATTCCTAAATGATCTTGAAATATTTTGGGGGGAATACTGAAGATTTTCTAGGGTCACAGACACAAAGGTCATTACAGTGTCATAACAAATTCATGTGTATCAGTTAATATTCAGGAAGTTGTTAGACATCGTAACTTGATTCATCTGTGGTTACCTTGAGTGTTCCTAGTGCAGAGTAAGCTTGGAAAGCTTCATTAAAGAAAATGTTCATACTGCTAATCCTTAGCCTTGTTGTGTAAGTGACTGAATCTGTTTTCAATGACAGGGAGGAAGATGATCCATCAGAGTGCGCAGTCCCTATTTCAACCACGCTAATTAAACAGATAGCAACTAAATCCCATCCAGGTGGCAATGTCAACCAAATACTAACCGATTTCTATGGCACCACTAATCCTCCCCAGCCTACATGGCCATATAATAGGAAGGAATCAGAAAGGTAATTCATTGCTAAACCTTATTCATTGTAATTGCATTGCCTGTTCAAATAAACTTAAATCACATTCAAGGACTATATGTGATCAACACTGAATATGTTTTCAGTAATTACATGATTCCTGTATGTAAGCTGCAGAATCTGTTGTGTGTGGGAAAAAACTGAAGTCAGCCTAGGGGCTGCCCTTGATTATGTTGTGAACATCAGCAAGGATTAAAAAAAATTGATCTTTTTCTTGTGAATGCACCTTCTTTACTGCAGCTCTCGACGCTGTTGTTTATTCAGCAGTTTTTTTCAGTAAAGAAACAGGGAGCTGCTGAAAAAAAAACCCATGGAAATGATTTTATGACTCTAAAAGTTATAGGTTTAGTTCTGAAGGATAGTGATAATTCTATTAAGGTATTTCTTTAATTGACCAAGTTAGGTTGAGCTTATGCAGTTAAAAGTATGTCTTTGTAGCCTGCACATAGCTAGATCAATCTGACAGCATCTGGGTATGTTCCAGAATGATAAGAGATTGTTTTTCTATTTCAGAACCAGAAAAGCCTTGCAAATTTCTGACAATGACAGTTTATAATTTGTAATCTTGAGTTCATTATTCCTTTGACTATATTTGTTTGTTTGTTTGTTTTGGAATAGCAATGAGCAGCTCTCCCAGTGGGATAGCCCAATGCGGGTAAAGTTGTCGGTGTGGAAACCGTGTGTTAAAACTCTGCTGATTGAACTTCTGCCATGGGCTTTGCTTATCAATCAGTCCAAGTGGGACCTCTGGCTGTTTGAAGGAGAGAAGATTGTTCTTCAAATACCTACTGGGAAAATAATTATACCTCCTAACTTTGAGGTAACTTTGCCATTGATGTTAACAGGCATAGTTCTGCTAAACCTTCTGATTCCAAAGAATGGTTATTAATGCAGATGATTCCCACTTTCCAGTCACTGTTAGTCATATGATGAGTAGAAATAGCAGTAGAAATTTGCCATGCTGACTCACTGAGTGGGTAGCAGAACATACTAGCAAAGTGTATAGAACAACATGTCTTAAAAATGCATAGTTAAAAATTTTCTCTGCAGGAAGAAGACCTGCATGCCATCTGATTAAGCAGCCTACTCCCGCTCAATTCAGCCAATGAATCTGCAATGTGGGCATAATGTAGCAGCCCAAGTGAATTGCTGTAAAGGCCAAATAAAGGCTTTGGCCCCTGTTGTGCTGACCGCCCCCTGGGAAGTGAATTGAGCGCAGTAGCAAAGCTGACCACCTGGAAGGAATGTTTGGTTTGGGAGCGGTTTAGATTGAGTCATTTCATATTTCATATGCTACCAAGAAAGACTGGATAATGAGATAGAGTGAATTATAAACAAAGAAGATTCTTTAGGAGGGAGAAAGGGAAAAAATGAGGTTGACTTCATGCTGGGAATTACATTTAACTCTAGGATCAAATTGCCAACAAGTAATAATTGGTCATTTTTCACTTGCAGGAAGCTTTTCAGGTTGGAATATACTGGGCAAACACTAATACTGTGCACAAATCAGTGGCAATTAAACTGGTTCATAATGTGACCTCCCCAAAATGGAAGGATGCCGATAATGGGGAAGTAGTAACATTGGACGAAGAAGGTTTTGTTGAAGCTGAGATAAAACTTGGTGCTTTTCCAGGTCATCAAAAGGTTAGAGAAAGTTATCATGATTTATAACTTTTATCATTTAAAAACAAGTTGAATAGAGAATGGAAGTAATCAAGTGTAAGCAGTGTGAAAGTGCCTCCCTAATTACACTGAGAGTATAAGCAATGTACGAAGTATAACTTAAAGAATTAGATAGCCAAAAATGTTCTGCCCAACTCATCAAGATAATGCAATATTTCCTATAAGATAATTAATAAATTTTCTATCTTGTTTGGCAAACATTGACAGATAAAACTTCAAAAGTGTTTGATGTGGCTCCAGCTACAAAGTGTGTGAATATAGATGGGATTTCCACAGTTAAAAAGAAAACGGCAGTTCTGCCACTCTATTTTATGGTTTTGTGTGTGACCTCATCATCTTTTTTATTATCTTACAGTTATGTCAGTTCTGCATTTCTTCGATGGTTCGACAAGGTATACAAATTCTACAGATAGAAGATAAGACAACAATAATCAATAGTACACCATATCAAATCTATTATAGGCCACAGCTTTCTATTTCTAAAACCCACTCAGGAGAAGAGGTAAAGCACTGTGGATACTGGTTTTGCTTGTCATCTGCAGTATGTTTAGATTTGTATGGTTTCAACTGCATGTAGAAGAGCTTGAACAGAAATCTTTAGACATAATAATGCTAAAGTACTTTATTTAAAGTACAGAATTCTGGGTAAATTCAACTCCAGTAATTAACTGTGATCAGGAATCTGTGCAAAGCAGGAGATTCTTGCACATTGCAGAATTAGTTCTGCCTGTTCTCCATCTGTTTAGGCACTAATGGCCATTTCTGTAAAATAGGCTGCGTAATCTGTAGTAGCTGTTGAAATTGTTCTCAGAATTTTCACTGAGTTCGCGTGTAAAAGAGATATATTGGCCTGGCAGGCTGAAAACTTTCTGTTATTCTTTTGTGAAGATTCCAGTTATCTGAACAAAGCTGCAGGACTAGAGACGTGCCCAAATTTTATGTATTTCAGCGAACTGCATCAAATCATGAATATCAGTTTTCTAATAATCACACAGTGTATCTAAGGACTAGCTTGCAGGAACCAAAATGTATTCATGGTCAATATATTTTAATCAACCATTTGTACATATTTATTGAACATTACATTTATAGTAAAATATGTGGAAAGAATTCTCAGGGTTGAACTTGCTAGAGGAGTTGGCAGGTAAACAAATTTTTAAAGTTCCTTATTTGTTTTGTTTTCCTTATGCATTAGTTTTCTTCACATCAGTATCTACATTTGTGCATCAAGCATTTTGTGGCAGTCTTACAGGATGGGGAACTGGAAAACTGTTATGGCTAAAACCTGGTTTTGGCTTTGTGTCTATAAATGGATTTTTTTCTCATGGTTTTATTACAGTGATACAACTATTGCTTTTGGTAATGTAGACTGGGCTGTAGATAACTGTGCTTAGTCAACTGCAAAAGTCAAAAGTATACCTAAAGACAGATTTTGGCCCAGCAGCTTTTAATGCTGTCGACTTAGTGCAGCCTTTAGTTAGTTGTGGTCATTAGCTACTTGAGACTGTTCTGTGTCAGGTCACCTTGAATACACTTCCTGTTATAGAAGCCAGTATGTCATGATACCACCATCTTTCTTCTTCCCAGGACTTCCGTTCACCAGACAGTGCGATGTTCAGCATCAGTCCAGCTGGGGCGCCACCCAACGAGGTGCTGAGTGCTGTGCCCTGCTGGGACCTGATGTCGGACACCACTCCCTTAACTTCAGGAGTGCCTCTTACTGAAAAACGCATGCTGCTGAGTTTCAGTCCAGGCGGTTGCGCAGGGAGCTGTGAGCTATGGAGTCTACCAGCTGTCATTAAACAAGAGTTCGCTAGACAGAGCGTGGCAGTGCCCACAGGGGTGTTTAGCGAAAGTGGATTTTGTACCAGGTACTGTACGCTGAACAGTCATGAATCTTTGCGTGTTGCTGTAAAGCCCCAGCTAGGAAGAAACCGTAAGACATTAATGCAAAAGTCGGAGTAACACATGCCCCCCATATGTAGAGGCAAGCCTTACTTTAATTTAAAAATTGTTATCTTTTGATGGGTTTGATGCTTTTATTATAAATGGTTTCATGTTATGACTGTGTACAAGTTGTACAATTTTTATAATGTATGAACGGCTATTTTTTTTATATGCATATAAAATAAGAGCATGAAAAGGGTGGGGTTTTTTTGAGATTATGGTCTTTTTTCAATTTGTGGGTAACAATTTAAGTGTTCAAGGAGAGTATGAAATGATACAATACAGAAATTTAGGTTTTGTTTATAAAAGCTGAAAATACATTATAGTCAGAATAATAAGAAGATAAGAAAAGCAAAAAAGGAATGAAACTGTTTTGAGACAAGGAAAAAACACCACATTTTAAAGCTTGAAATAATCGAAATGTGCATTCTACGTACAAACAAATACACCCAGCTAGTTTAAAGTAACAGTCCGATGACTTGTCAGATGCCCAACTTCAGTTCTCAGACCTCGTATCTGAATCTGTTTATCCTTATACTGGTATAAACAAGAAACAATCTGCTGAAATTAGAGAAGCTACATCAGTACATATTACCAGCAATATAATCTTTCTCTTGCCTGAAGTGCTTGATATCATTCAAACTCTCATACTGTTCCTCTGTAGTCTAAAAGGTATCATTGTGGATACTAAAGATTCTTATAAAGACTTCAGATTAAAAAAAAAAATGATAATGAGAAGAACAGGGCAAAGCTTCCTCATGATTGTGAGATGGATATAGAGAATCTCATGTTTCTAATCAATTTGCAGACTGGTTGGATTTTTAAAATCACCATGAGGTGAAGTTTTTTAGAAAGAGCCAGTAAATTTGCACAAGAAAAAATGAACTTGTGTTTCTGCATGAAGACATTTTATGTAGCTAATAAGTAGAACTAAATTAATTTATTTACCTGTTAGAAATTTATGTAGTGATGATCCCTAAGATTAACATTTGAAGGGGCGATAGACTTGGGGATCATTCCAGGGGAGCAGTCAGTTACAGATTTATGTCTTTGTTAAAAATATCTTTCATGTGTATCAGAGAAGTATTCTTCTGGAAAATTTTAAAGATTTATGTTGAAAATTTGGACCTACAATCTCATGTTTTTAATTTAATATAAATCTCTACTGGCCAGGGCTCTCATCCTGTAAACACACATGCTTGATTTAACTTGTGAGTTGTCTCTATTAAGTGATTTCTTCTCTAATACTGTTTTTTTGTGCTATTTCCACACATTTCTCTGTTTCAGTATAATTCTCAGTGGAGATATGTACTTGCCTAAATATTTGTAAATATCTAGGAATAGGAACTTGATTATAAAGAATCTTAAAGATGTTAATTTTGAACATTTTTATTGTTCAGAGTAATGATATGTAAAGATTTCATCCAAACTGTACATAATCAAATATATCTGCTTCTGTTTTAGAGCTATAGCACTCACTTACCAAGAGCATCTTGGTGTGACTTACCTAACACTTACAGAAGATCCTAGCCCTCGTATAATTATTCACAATAGGTGCTCTGTTCCATTGCTTGTCAAAGAGAACTTCAAAGGTATGTAGTATGCAGAAACAGTGCACTGTTATAGTATAGATTATTTTACTGTCTCTCCAATGCAAAATAGAGTTCAGTATGTTTTTTGGATACAACAAGAACTTGATGCCCTCATAAAGGTACATCTGAAAGTGACAGACTCTGGAAAAGACTTGTGGTTTAAGCCCAGCCATAACTCAGAACCATGCAGCTGCTCTCGCAGTCCCTCCCCCTTCCTACCCCCTCTCCTGGAAGGATGGGGAGGCAAAACAAAAGAATGTAATTCCCACGGGTTGAGATAAGAACAGTCCAGTAACTAAGGTACAACACAAACCACTGCTGCTACCACCAATAATAATACTGATAAGGGAAATAACAAGGGAAGAGGATACAACCGCTCACCACCCGCCGACAGATACCCAGCCCAACCCAGCAGTGATCTAACCCTCCCGGGTTGCATGAGACTCAGAAAGTCCTTGATCTGAGTAAGCATTTCTGAGCAGCACCTAAAAACATCGGTGTTATCAACGCTGTTCCCAGGCTGAAAGTCAAAACCACAGCACTGCACCAGCTACTAAGAAGGAGAAAAAAATTACTGTCACTGCTGATCCCAGGACAGTACTGAAGCCTGGAACCTATTGGAGCTAATCATGAGGCCAGAAGTATGAATTTATAAGACTCCAGACTTTTGGGTCTCCCTAGTTGCAGCCGTCAAGGTGACTCAGCTGTAGGAAACTCGTAGGCAGTAGAGGCCTTTTGACATCAGTTCAATCCCATGGAACATTTTAAATTCCTAAGATTCACAAGTGTAACACAAAATATTAATGTTAATGCGGTGATCAGTAGTACATTGTTTATGTAAATCTTAGTGTATTAAAAAAGAAAGGGAAAAAAACCCCAAACGTATAAAATTCTAACCAATAGAAAAGTAATGTTTTTATTTCTTGGTAATATTTTAGACAGAAACTTCCTTGTTTGTGTAAGCATAGCTGAGTTTTCATTTTGTGCAGGTTTTAGAAAGTTCTAATCTTGTATATTTTATGAAATTTCAGATACACCAAAGTTTGAAGTTTATTGCAGAAAGATTCCAGCTGAATGTTCAGTTCATCATGAACTTTACCATCAAGTCTCCAGCTATCCA
Source organism: Psilopsiagon aurifrons (assembly GCA_025447955.1). Classification (NCBI taxonomy): domain Eukaryota; kingdom Metazoa; phylum Chordata; class Aves; order Psittaciformes; family Psittacidae; genus Psilopsiagon; species Psilopsiagon aurifrons. The sequence continues at coordinate 13,042 of JAOEHY010034510.1, forward strand.
GATTGCAAAACAAGAGATTTGTTGCCCAGTGTTCTTCTGAAAGTGGTGTCGTATGATGAATTAGTAAATGAATGGAGTGATTTTGTGGACATCAACAATCAAGGAACACAGGTAAATCATTATAAACTATTTCCTAGTTCACAGCACAAATGGTTGTCGTCCTGACCTGCATAGTATATTGTTGCTTTGCAAGAAGCATTTCTGTTGGTTAACTAAACTCTGTTGGGTTTAGGGGTTTTTTCACTTAAGTGTTGGGAGCTCTCCTTCCTCTTAGTGCTGTTAGTTTTTTTGGGCTTTGGGTTTTTTTGTTTTGGGGTTTTTTTTTAATTTTTTATTTAAGTTTTGGGAGTTCTCCTTCCTAATCCCCATCCTGTGGAAGTTTCAGAATACAGATGACCTTCTTCACTGGCTATTTTTAAAAATAGCTAGATAAAAATACAGGCTTTATTGCACTGAATCTTTTCATTTCTTTTTCATCAACTTGGTGTTCCCTGGAAAAATCAGTCCTGAAAATTTCTGGCCCCTATAGACAAAGAATCCCCTGTTAGCAAAGGATCCAGGAAAATCCTTCTATGTGGTAACGTAATTAACACAGGATTTTTATCTTTACATCTTGTAAGAATCATCACTGTCATTCTGCCTCAGTGTCTTCACAGAAGCTACTGATGTCTTTTCAAAATAAAGCAAAAAAACACCAACAACCTTTTATTTCCTTCTGTTATTTTTCTCCTGTTTTGAGGTAAATGAAAGCTTCCTTGACTGGAGTAATTCTTTTTGATGGGAATTTTTTCCATCTTTGAAGTCATTAGTTTACATGGAATCAACATAAACTGCTTGGCTCTTTGAAAGAAATACTAGTTTCAGATGTTTTCCCTGGGGACCAATCACAAAATGCTCTTGATTATTGAGTGTTATGTTATATTGCAAGTAGTTCGGTTTCATTCAGCAAGCCAGTCAAGCAATGCGAGGTTTCAAGTTTCAGCCATTAATGTTATGCCAGACCAGGGTTCTTTATAAGCATCTGGCTCGTACAAGGAATTAGATGCTAAGACAACATTTGGGGATCATTGTCTACTGAAGTCTCCAAATAAGAAGTGTGGCCTTCTGTTAACAAAGTTTTAGGGTTTACATGTAGAGAATTTCCCCAGGATTTCTCAGTCCATCTTTCTCTTAGGAAACTATAAATATAAGTAAATAAGGAATAAGCTAATAGCTTCACATACTTGATTCAGATTGTCAAACAACTGGTGTTTAGAGGATCTAGAAGAATTTGTGCTCTTTCTGCCTAGTCACAGATAGGTACTTATTCTATTAAATTACAATGTTATTAATTTACAAAAATTAATAACATCTGAAATCAGAATTAAAATTTCCAATCTTTTAAGATCAGTAGGGGGTTTTTAAACTAATGAGAGTGTATTGAAAATTCAGTGTCCTTTTTTTTGTCTGCTTCCATCCTGCAGGATTGCAGATCTCTTTCAGATAAGCAAAGGTTTAAAACTCAACTATCAAAATTATGAATTCTTGTATAGTAATTCTCAGAAGAATAAGACATAATTTGATAAATGAAATTTAATTATCTCTACAAGGTTGTTTTATGTAGTGTAATGAGAATCTATTTAAGTGCTGATCTACTAAACTTCCAAGTGCTTTCCTTCTGGTGACTTGTTAACAGCAGTAAAGATTCTTCAAAGCAAACAACTGTTTATTTTACCTATGCTAGCCCATTATCTTTGTGTTATCTCTTGAGTTTGTATTCCTTTAAATTATATCTTCTGTCATTGCAATCTTGTAAACAATTGTGTTGATAGTAGCCTTACAAAATAGAAGTCAGCTCGCTCTAACGAAGACTGCTGTGACTTTCCCAAGCCTGAAAAGACCTGTCTTTTATATTGTGGAAAAACACAAAACTTGCTCAGAACTATTGTAGAATTAAGCTACAAAAACAATATGTTATTTCTTTAAGTAGAATATTTATTCCGAAGGACAACTTATTCAGAATGAAAGTTTGCTCATCTGTAAGCAAGACACAAACCTGTTGTCAAGTCCCCATTTTCCTGCCTTTTTAAATATTTTATGCTTTCTAATACTTTTGCCTTTTCTTTGTGGCGGCCCCTTGTTTATGAGTGTTGTCTCTCAGAGGCAGTTTAGATGGCTTAAGAATGTTTTCACTGTTGTTGAACAAGTCTTCATTAATCCAGAATGCATCTTTAATTTTTAGTCTTCATGTATTTTGCATCATGCTATCGGCCACTCATCTAACCAGCTCTAAGCCAGGGCATAGCAACATAATGTTAATTTAGGGTTGGTTTTCGAGAGGAGGTGTTATTGTGCAGGTCTCTAGGAATATGCCTTTCTCCTTCATCTAAAATTGCAAATTAAAATTTCCTATTTATTCTCTTCTCATATAACTTCCCCCCTCTGCAGCACATCTTGCTTATTTCTGGAGAAGAAGTTTCTTATTAAAATGTGTTCAGTTATGCAGTTAAAGGATGAGGTGCAAATTTCATCTTGCTGTACAGCTGAAATACTTAAAGTATTAGAGCTGTTATTTTCCAAAGTATTGAGATCTGTTTCTGTTTTTCCTGAACAGTGTCATGATTTGAGTAAGAAATCTCAACCAGAAGACGCTAATAGGATTAATTCTTATTCTGATGTTAAAAATAGTCATTTCAGTGGCATTCCGTATGTTTCTAACTCTCTTCTCTAGATTGTGTTCTTAACTGGCTTTGGCTATGTTTATGTGGACATTGCCCATCAGTGTGGAACAATAGTCATAACCTTGGCCCCAGAAGGAAGAGCAGGACCTGTCGAGATCAACCTCAACAGGTACATAAAGCACATAAAAGGTGATAAAAAAACATTGCCAAAAGTGTTGACCGGTCAATTGGCTTTCTAAGTGTTAACTAACTCACAAACTTTGGCTTAACTGTTTGTTTTAATACTGCTGCGAGCTCTGTGGCATATCTTTAGACCAGATGCTATGCCTTGGATGTCACAATTGAAAAAGGACAGTCTAACACCAAAGTCATGTCACTTTAGGGTAAACAGTAGATGCCCAATACAAAAAGAAGTCCCATGTTGTTCATTTAAAAAAAAAAAAAACCAAACAAACACAGATTTTTCCTTCATAATTAATTTTGAGTGTGTTCTCCAGTATAAAAAGTATTCAGCCAGGTCCTGCCATCTGTAATTGTACAAGCTCCCACTAAAATTGGCAGGAAGTTTGAAGTGCAAGGGCTGTAGAAATAGTCTTACAGTCAGTAATTAACTGTACTTCATTATAACGCTCTTCTTAGAAGACTTCCCCACTTGCATAACACACTGCAACCTCAGCTCCATTCGAGTGCAGTTATAACACTACCTCTTTCTAAGATGCAAAAAGCCTGGCCTCCAGCAATGCTGTTACAATTAGAGTGGAATTTGTTGTACTGTTTTTATTTGCACAGTAATTAAGTATTAATCCCCAAGAAACTGATCATCAGCGGTACATAATAGCCCACTTGCTAGTTAAACTTGGCAATGGGCAGTAAACACTGGAGGAGGGAGGCTCTCAGTGCTGTGGTGGCTTCCTTGGAGAACACTCACTGTATGTGGCGTGAAATGAATGATCCATAATAGTAACCTTCAGTAGTATCTCTCAGAAAATACTGTAACATCTGAGGCTGTATGTGAGTTATCAGAAACTTGTAATATTGTCTGCTTCAACATCTGGCTCTGCTGCAAAAAAAAAAAAAAAGATAAATAGGAAATTACTGTGTGTATAAAGATGTTCCTGTGCAAACTATCCCATTGATTGATAAGAAAGAAAGAGGATAGATGGAAATGTCCCATTTCTTAGAAGACCTCCTGGGTGTTATCCACAGTGGTGGCTGAAGCTGCCAGATCCCGTTAACATCAACAGGACTTGCACAATGAGTTTCCCATGTATTATAGAGAACATCTCTTCTGACAGCTTTCTAGAAAGTAAGATGCTGGGTGAGCTCAAAGTACATGAAGTAACAAAACTTCTTTTCCTTCCTAGAAGTCAAGAGCAGACCCTATCACTGAAAATGTTCATCGGTCAGTTAAGTCTTGCTGCATTTGATGATATTACAAACCACAAAGTGTCATCTGAACTTCTGCGTCTCACAGCAGACCATGTTTTCCTCCACATGGCCCCAGCCACCAGCTACCTGAGACCCCTATCGCAGGAGTTCCAGTGGGATGCCATGGAAGGCCTCCCACAGTTTCATAGTCTCCAAGTGTACTGTGAAGACTTGCAACTAGACAATCAGTTGTACAGCAAATCCAATTTCCATTTTGCAGTCCTGCTGTGCCAAGGAGAGAAAAATGAGACTGTGCAGTGGTCCAGAGTGAGCAGCCTCACTGTTTGTAACAAAGATTTGGAAAGCTATAAAGAAAATTGTTTTATAAAACTCTGCATTGCTTTTTCTGAGGAAGAGAATTTCTTGTTTCACATAAATGACCTCAGCTTTGAGCTCAAACCAGCTAGGCTGTATGTGGAAGACACCTTTGTTTACTACATTAAGACTTTATTTGATACATATCTTCCAGAAAACAAAACCACTTTTCAATCCATGCATACTTCAGATACTACCCTGATGCTGCCTGATCAAGTGAGAGAGCATGCAAGAGCTTTAGTCAAGCCAGTGAAGCTAAGAAAATTAACAATACAACCTGTTAATCTCCTTGTCAGTATTCATGCTTCACTGAAACTGTATATAGCCTCAGATCACACCCCTCTCTCTTTCTCTGTGTTTGAGCGAGGACCCATCTTCACCACTGCCAGGCAACTTGTCCATGCCTTGGCCATGCATTATGCTGCTGGAGCACTTTTCCGAGCAGGTCAGTACTTCTCCTTAACATGTAACATTTTTATTAGGTACCAGTATTCTGTGACTGGCTCTCAAGCTGAATAACCTCGATGTTAACCATACATTATTGTTTTCCTCAGACACTCTTTGATAATGATATTTTCAGACACCTTTCATGTTCTGCCATACAACAGAAGGGAAATAAAATGGCTGAGCAGACACCGGTGAAGGTTTGTAAGGTTGTGCTAAACATTAGCCAGCCACCTGAAAGCTTTACAAAACCCTGATCACAGCATAAAAATGTATTCTAGCAGGCTTAGGTTTTGTCATTTTGTGTTATAGCACTAGTCAGAATCTACCCACTTTCCTCACATGAACTCCCCAAAACTACATTTAATCAAATTATTCAGCATGTTGCTCTGCATTCAGAAGTAAATTATAGCCCTGGATGTTTTTCTGTTGTTAAAACTCCTTTTGGTTGCAGTTGATGATTAGGAATCTGTCTTTCTTCATACAGCCTTCATGCTAAACTGGCACACAGATGTTTGTTGTCCTTTGATCCAAGAACTATGAAGTTTGCTGTTACCAACTTTTTCCCATAGAGGATCAATAGTGAGCAATTAGTCTATTAGGTTAGCAGGTACATTCTGTTTCCCATAAATATTAATTTAGAAAATATGAAATTTGGTCTCTGACATGTCTTAGTCTGGAACAGAATTTTTACCTGAGGCAGGAGGAAGCTCCTCCATGATCACATGTAAGTAACGTAGTTCACACTGAAACATGGGGTTTATTTTCCTGCAGTACTAATGGTCAGATTTTCTGGACTCCTGATGTGCTGGAAGCATGGCTGTGACCTCATTTCTGTGCACAATTTCCAGAATTGTACAAATGCGTTTCAGGTATTTATAAATAGAAATAGTGAGATGTTGATCTGGTCTTTCTCACAGTTTTGCACCAGAACAGTGTGCTCTGGTTCATTATTTTCTTGCATTATTTTGCTTGCAAAAGCATGCAGGTTTTTCTTTTTACTGCTTATTTGGATTTGGTTTACAGTCAAATCCCATAGTACAAAAGGGGAGATGCAGTTTTTTGCTAATTAAGAGTGAAACTGTGGCACAATGTGAATGTTTCTCCCCACAACTGCCTAGGAGTGGTGATAAAAGTGGTGATAGACTGCAACAGGAAATTGGGGTTATACTGGCTTTTCATCTGCAACATCCCAGGTGAGGCACATATGAGAGTTAGGGATTCCTGAGCCTGGTCTTGGTCTTACCTCCTGTGCTACCCTTGCAGGGCGCAGGGCAAAGGCCACCCCTTGCTCTGGCCTCATGATACAACTGAAAGCAAGCAAGTTTGAATATTATGAAGTGAGGTTTGCTTCTGTGGAACTTCAGGAAAATACATCAGCATATATTTAGTCACTGCTTAAACAACACTCAAAGCACTAAAGCAAAATGTATTTTTTGAAAGGGGTTACTATTATTAAAATGGTGAATTATATTGATTAATGTTTGCTTGGGCAAAGAAGATGCTGTATTTTGAAGAGTTTGACACTTGGCAAAAGGCTGTGTCAACGAAGTTAAAAAGAAGGAAAAAAAAAAGAGCAAAAACCTTATATGGTCTGCAAACCCTGAGACCTTCCCTCACCATCAGGTGAGTTACACTTCTTGGGTTGGTCTCTTGTGGAAAAGGACCTTGCTCTCCTTCATTTTAGAAACATTAATCTGCAAAATGACAGGTTGTTTGACCCCCTTCTGCTGACCACTGTCCAATGCATGAATCATTGTAGCATCTGCACAAATGGCATTCCCAAACAGCTGTGCCTTATACTCCAAAACAGGTTATAGTCTCATTTTGCCCTTAGCTGTGTGAAGGATCATTGCTCTCGTACGGGAGAAGGCAAGATTGACCTCTCAGCTTGCTAAAAGGGGTGTGTCATGCTGCCCCCCATATGTTGCAAAGGAGTGGCTGGAACATCTGTCTTGTAAGCAGTGAGTAGGGCTGGAGAGCTTTACTCGGATACGCTGATTAGCATTGCTTGTCTCAAATTAGCAAAGCTTGCAATGGAAATCTCCCATCCTTTTCTAATTAAGTTGGCTTCTATTTAAAAGTTAATAAAATTCTATTTAAAAATATCACTGGTATCAGCCAGATCTAACCCTGTAGTTGTCTATAAAGAAAATGTAGTGGGTCTCTGCTAATATAGTCATACTAGTGGATGTAATTACTAAGCATACTTTGGGAAATGGTAACCTGACATAGTACTATATTTCTGCAAAGTATAATGCAGCACAGTGCTTCTGAATGGAGGGACTATTCCTGATTCATTACTCTTCTATTCCTTGCTTACTCCCACGCCTTCCTCCTTGAATTGGGTGGTCCATGCTGGCAGTGAGGAGCTGTTTGGTTTACTATGAGCGTTGGCCAAGGAGGGCCACGCTTGCTGCAGGTTGTACGTTCCTCCCATGTGCTCTCCAAGGGAAAGCATGCTCTTTCTGCGGCTTCTCAAAACTGGCAGCCAGGGCCAGGCTGTCACAGCTCACCCCCAGGATACCAGGCAGCACCTCAGCTTTGTGTTTACCTGGTTTCATTCATGCATTTAATGTGGTTTTCATTCCTGAACACACTGGCTGGTCAAAGAGGTGAGTGGAGTTGGAGTCTCCCGTGTTCCAGCCTGGCAGTGTCTGCTGGGGGTGTTGGAGGGCAGCAAGGCAGTAAGCCATGGTGTCATTCAGCCCCTTTCCATTGCACCAGCACCTCAGCACAATGAATGATGAGAATATTTAGAGGAAAAAAAACCAAACAACAAAGGCTGTAAGGGATTATTGTAACATTATCGATCTGAGCAAGCAGAAAGAACATCTCTTCCATCAGCACACACCTCCCCACCCCTCCAGCTTTTCAGCACTTCACACAGTGGCACAGATAATTTGTTAAAAATACTACAGGGAGGGAGTACAAGCCCAGCCTGAGCACTGTCTTCCCCTGGCCCAGCAGGGAGGGACTGCCAGGGGATGCTCCTTTGCAGGGCAGGCACTGCGGGGCCACAGTGCTTGTTGTTGCCTTCCTTGTTGCATTGCCAGTAGGACTTGGTTTTTGTTCTCATAGTCTATCCCACCCTCTCCCTTATGTCTACTCTGGTTCCAGCTTTTTATGCTACGGATGCTGGAGTTCTCAACCTGCCAGGGCTGAAATGTGGGACAGATTCAACAAGAATAATAGATTTTCCAGGAGCTTAGGATGATAGTATGAGATTAATTCATTGCATATGAGTAACATTTTCTCTTCTGTTCAGTTTCATGATTCAGCCTTCCACAGGAGTGACTGGGAGGGGCTAATAGAAAACAAGCATCTGGATAGCAGGAGTTTGCTGTGATGAGATGGGAATGAGGAGGGCAGCACAGATCAAGGGCCCTCAGTGGGAGAGCAGGAGGACAGTCTGTCCATCTTTCAGAGTCCCAGCGCTGTCACACCCAGTGTCATTCTGACAGTGCCAGCTGGAATTCATGGTACCGGGGCTCAAAGACCAGGCAGTTCCCATTTAAGTTTTATTGCCATTTCTGAATCGTTCTCTCAGGGCTGAAAAAAAAAAGAAGTTATGCAGCACTATTTCCCTAATAAATTTGCTGCCAACCAGCCTGAGAAAGACAAGACCTGCAAATAGCTTTCCAGCAACAGATTGCTGCGCGCTTGGCCATCCGGCAAGCTGCTGGCAACCCTGCATTTATATAGGAAACCAGATCTGCAGATACCTCTCCTGGGATATGCATAAGGAATACTCCCCTATGAGTAACCTAATCAGCATGTAGATGTCATTGCTGTTTACACAACTGTACTGAGCAAAAGACATTTGTCTGGCTTTCACTGCCCTCTGAAAGAGAATGATCAGCTTAGAAGGGTTGGGGTGGATTTAAAATAACTTCTTAAGCACTTGTCAAAAATCTGCATCCCCTTTCCTAACACTCTATCAAGCAATTGACCTGCACACTCCTGTAAAGCCGTACATTGTATCACTGTAAACTCCCTGTCACAATTCTATCACATAAGGATGTGAGATCACCAGGCTGCCTTATAGTGTCTGAGACAGGCCCGGTGATCTGAACTTGCAGTCCCATCCTCCGTAGCTGTGAGGCTCTAGCGTCCGCCTCCCTAGCACACTTTTAGCAGAAATACGGGAAGCTCCTGGAAGGAAGTCATTCTAAAGCTATTTGTGAGTTTGCCAAAAGGATTTCTTTGATTTACGAAGTATGAAAGTTTGCAATTTCTGAATTCATAGTGGATGAGTTATTTCCTGTGTTTTGCTCAAAGGAAGGTCAGAATGTGATGAATACTAGTGTGAAAGAGGTAATTAAGGAATAACCTTTTCACAACTGCTGCTTCTGCAGTTTTTGCATCCGTAACATATGTCTTGTTTTTCCATGCAGGCTGGGTTGTCGGTTCATTGGAAATTCTTGGGAGCCCAGCTAGCCTGGTGAGAAGCATAGGGAATGGCATAGCTGATTTCTTTAGACTCCCCTATGAAGGGCTGACCAGAGGCCCGGGAGCATTTGTCAGTGGAGTTTCCAGAGGAACAACATCATTTGTAAAACACATTTCCAAAGGTAGAGCTTTCACTTTGTTGCTCAAACTACTGCTTTGTTGTCAGGCGTTGTTAAAGGATGTGTTAAAGTTTTAAACAATATTGCTTGCAGCTTTGTTTGGCTTGCTAGGCTGTGGCGAAATGCCGGGAGGGTAACAAAGCTCACATATAACATCGTATGTATTAAACAGATCACCGCTTAACTACAGTGTGTAAGAACATTTCAGAAACTTCAGAATTTTAAACCTCCCATTGGGAAATGGAGGTTGGCTCAGCCGGTATTTCATGTGATAACTGCAGAAATATGGAAGGTGTTCTGTACTTCTGCTAACCATCAGAAATTCTACACTCTGTCGCCTCATCATATTTATTGTTCCTTTAAAAAAAGAGAGAGTAGATACAGTTGTCATAGCCGTGTAAGTGCGTGGATGGGTTTTGACAGCGGGGCTGGGCTGGCCTGAGAGCCGGAGCAGCTTTTGTGTTGCGAAGTCTGTACAAACAGTGCCATCGCGTGGTTCTGCCGCCCGCAGAGACCCCAGCGGGACCCTGCTGCTCCTGCCGGGGGGCTCCCTCAGGACACCTCCTCCCTGGCTCCTCCTGTAAACGGTTGTTTACCTTTCCCTCGCACACCACCCCCCCACCCCCCACCCCCCCGCTTGGGTCAGCCCTACAGAAGTTTGGGAGCTGGGAAGTGATGTTTGGGTGTGCTGCTGTTCCCACCGGACTGGCAAACCTGGTGCCGGCTAATGTAAAAGGCATGATGTAGACCATAGAAGCAGTGTGGTGATGCTTAACAAATAGTAACGCATGTTACACATGGGTGACTTTTCAGCTGACTTGCTGTTCTCATAAGCTCAGTATTGCAGTGAGGCATTGAACGCCTCTGTGTTTTAAATTAAAGCATTTTGATCCAGACCCAAATGTATATCTCCATGTATTTAGGTACACTGACGTCAATTACCAATCTGGCAACAAGTCTTGCTCGGAATATGGATAGGCTGTCACTGGATGAGGAGCATTACAACAGACAAGAAGAATGGAGAAGGCAGCTTCCAGAGAGCCTGGGAGAAGGACTGAGGCAGGGGCTGTCTCGTTTAGGCATTAGCCTTCTAGGTAATGTACTATTAAATATCAAGTTGAGTGATGATCCTGTTTTCTGATCTGCTCACCAGCCTTTTCAACATGTGAGTTATAATTGCAAATTCTGTTTATTTTGGTATTTTCTTGTGAAATAGCCTCATGGCATTTATATGAGATACTGTTTCTTTTTATCAAGTGAATTATATTTAGTGAATTTTGTGTATGTTTTTTGCTGATAAAATATTTGTAGAGCTTAATAGAGTAAGTTTGCACTCTATTTGTGAAATATTTTCATTGGTACATAATGCATCTCTGAGAAGAAACGAATAATTCTGCACAGGGCAGGGTGACTTGTTACTAAGCACAAAGACGTCATCATGCTGATGTTTACTTTCCAGTGAGTTATAGGAATGCCTTCCAAACCTGCTTGGTTTTGCTGCACTGTAGATATCGGGGATTCTTGGTTTTGTTTGAAAACCACTTGAACTTAGTGCAGTTGTTAAGTAAGCTTTGATGAGGAATTCTGCTTTAACAAAAAGACTCCGATTATCCTGATTCAGTGTAATTGCATTCACTGAGCAGCCAAGGGGTTTGGTTAGTTAGAAGTGAAGATTGCTCTGGGCTGTTTCAAAATAATACCTAAAAATTAGAAAACTAACCCGCGCTGGAAAAAATCTCTGGGAAGTTTTGCAGTAAGGGGCCGTATTTTGTAGGTTTCTTCTACTTGTCACACAACAGAGGAATGCAGAACTGTATTGTTTGGCAGAGTTCCTCAGTATGTATGAAAGAGTATGAATCCCTTCAAGATCAAAGTGACCAAAAGCAGTGCAGTGCAAAAGGTTAGGAGAGCTGAAGCTTGAAAGGATTTGTCCTCTTTCCTAACCTTCACTAGTGTACACAACTCCTAAATTTGCAACCACAACCCTGAAAGCCCTGAAGAGGAAGTGGTAAAAATGTTACAAGTTTGGGTTAAGTTACTGGAAATTATTTTGAGCAATAACATTAGATGATGTGAAGTACTGTCATTTGATAATGCCTGTAAAGCAGCAAGCAAGTGTCCTGGGAGAAATGTGTATAAAGGAGAAATTTCATATATTAGTAGCTACTATCCCAATAGTAAGCTGTTACTGGTGCTGCAAATCAAAGGCACTTCAGAGAAGGTTTTATTTTTCCTTCTTGTTTTATTGGGCTAAGGGCAGTCAGGTTGAGTAGCTGGATGAAAGATTATACTTTTAGAAGCACTGTGTCAGCCTTAGTATATATCTGCTGATGAAATGGTTTGGTGATCTTGGCTCAGTTGTTAATAAAACAGCGAGATAACATGGTGGTTATCCCCTTTAGTGACACATCAGAGCTCTTCGGAACTAAAAGCATCAGCTGTACAGCCTGCAGAGCAAAACTTTGTTGCTTTGGCTGCAGCAGAGCAAAGTTTGTGCTGTTCAGAAGAGCCAGGAGCATGTACCATGCAAGCGCAAATATACTGCGCCTGTGCCTGCCTGCGCGCAAGGCTTCCATTGCTGCTGGAGTGTGCCCGAGTTAAAAACAAAGGCAGAAAAAGAAGCGTTAGAATTTCAGTGTCCCTGAGTTCCTGGAAAATCAGACTTCGTGGTAGGAGCTTTGAGCTTCATAGTAGCGCTTAAAACAGTGCTCCTCTGCAAGCTAGAATCTTGTTCTTACTCCTGCCATTAGGAGATTCCTGCCTGCTAAATTCTTCTGTTCTTAGCAGTGGAGGCAATGAAGCACCCAGATAAATAGCTACTTATACTGTGTAGCTGGACTTGACAGGAGTGGGACTTCTCACTAAGGGAATAACTGGAAATATTCCACTGAATTTGTATCAGGCATAATTATTTAAACTGGATTTTTAAAAGGCATGTTTTCTGTGTATGCACAGCAGCGTCTTTGTAAATTTTGCCGAGACCTAAATTATGAATAGACCTGCATTTCAGTTTTTACAAACACATCAGAATGTTGCTTCTGTCTGACCATTTAGTTCAAAGAATGTTGTGGCTTTCCCCCAAAAGGCAGTCATAGTTGGAGGGGAGGTATCACCATGCTGTTTTCTTTTACCAGCATGTTCAGAGTAAACATGAAGATGCTTACTGTAAAAATAATTCCATGTTCTTCATACGTAACAAAACGAAACTGCTATCTTATTTGCCTTCACTTTCGTGAAGAGTTCAGATGAGCACAGGAACGCAGGGAGCAAGACCTTTTGAAGCCACAAGTTCTATGGCTTTCTAATGGCAATAATTGAGAAATGTGAAAAAGATTTCTGGGATAGTGGCAGGGCTGTCATGTTTGTAAAAGCCATCTGACTCAGGCAAGCAGCTTTAAGGACTGCAAATGTAGCTTTCGTGCCTAGGCACAGGCACGTAAGAGCCCTCAGTTCACCGATGCATTGTGGTATCTATGCAGAAGGAAGAGTTGCATTTCTGATTTTTCTGAAGATCTGGCTCTTGGTGGCCTTGATTCACTTAAGCACATGCTTAAGTGCTTTGCTGAATGAGGGCCAAAATCATGTACTCTTGTCTCCTCCTCAGTGCAAGCTGTTCCCTGTGGTACATTCTTAAGTGCTTTGTCCTGTCTCATTTTAAATGACTCAAGCACTGTCAGGGTGTTGTTTGATTTGATTGTTATCTTTGGCTGGTTGTCGTCTTCTTTTCTAGTTTGAGGGAGACTTCTGGATCACTTTAGTAATGTTTATGCATGAAAATAAGCAAAAGCTTATGGATAGGTGTGTTTTTTCTTTCATATGATTAGACAAAAATGCAGTGGAATTGTATGTAAAATGTTAAGATCATTGGCACTCCCCACAAAGGAGCTGTTTTTTGTATTTTGCATGCTCGGGTCAGGCTTTAAAATAATAATTTACAACTATATAAAAGAAAAGATGGAAACTTAAAAGCTTTGTTTACAACTACTGGTCCTAGTGAAAAACATCGCATTAAAGTAGCTCCCTTTAGGAAGTTGAGCATTTCAGAGTAACCAAAAAGCTGACGACTATTAGAAAAGCCATTTTTCACAATAGCAAAAGTGCTCAACATTTCAGTTACTCATGCCTGCTTTGGGGAAAAGTGAACTGATAGTAATAGTGACTGACAGTGTAACTGCACTGCTAGAGAAGGTAGGGCCTGGATTTCAATAGTTCAGATTCTTGATATTACAGGTGGTGGTGGTTCTTGCTGTGCAGCTATCACTGAATCAGAGCCGCTCCACTTTTGCCTGTTTACAAGCAAGATACTAAGAGTCCATGCTAATCCTGAAGGTGTGTGCTATTCCACACACTAATCTGCAAATACATTAATGCACACCAACAGGTGCTCTTTCCCTTTTGCTGTATTTTTATGTGATGTTTGCTGTGATGAGACCAGGCTTCAGCTGTATTTTCAGCGTGAAACACTTGTGGCAATCCTGAAGGACAACAGAGAAAAGAAAAGGAAGCAAAATGGTTTCAGCTTGGCTACCTTCCAGCCTCGTGGCAGCGCATGGCAAGTTTCTGCTGGTGGGGGATTTTTCCCAATTAATTCTTGGTCTGAAAGAGTTTGTCACAAGCAACCCAGTCTTTGCCAAGTTCTGAAAGCCGTGCTACATTTACCAAAGACTGTCAGTCTGCGTGCAAACCAGTTGCTGCCCGTAATCAAATTCTTCTTGAAGTAATATAGTGATACATTCTGAACTATCTGAATTTTGTAGTTATCAAAGTATCTTTTTATGCTTACTGAGCAACATGTATTAACCTGATTGCACCCCATCTGATGTTTAGCAGATGTTATGGTGTTGCTGGAACGTCTCTGTCCAGTAATAGAAGAATATGGTTTTGTTTTGTTGCTTTGGTATTTAATTTTATTGAGGTTTTCTTTATACATACATAATCTGTGTGTACATACGTGGACATGCATATAAAATTAAATGCCTAGGGTAGGAATGAAAATAAAAATAGAGAATGGTTTCATTTAAAAAATAATAAAGGGCAAAGGACATTACAGAGAACGGAGAGGGACAGTAGTAGTACACCATAAGCTGTTTCCAGACTGTGCTTCCCTGATACCCTACTGAAATCTCAGGGGAAAGACCTTCTGTGGTAAGCCCATCCACCATGGTGCTGCTACCACAAACGTTATGTTCGCAAGAAAGAAGCCACGTGGACCCAGGGAACATCTGCTTCACCCAGGTCCTGGTACTAGGAGATGCAGTGAACCTCACATGTATGTCATCATTTTCTCACTGCTGTCAGGTTTTGAGGTGGCTCAGCCTTCAACCTTTTTATGTTTTATTCCGTCCTTTGCCTACACATGATGCACCCAGGAAAGGAGCTGCTCAGGTCTGGCCCCCCATGCAAGGGTGGTAAGGCCAGCCACTCTGGAATGAAAGAGTGAAGTTATAGTTTATTATGTGATTTGTGGGCATGACGACAGCACCTGAATGAGTTGTCATTGATTTGCAATACAAGATAAGAAATTAAAAAGGATGAGCAAAGAGAGGACATAGTTGGTTGTGTTTTTTGCAGGTAGAAAGACACTACTTGCAAAAGGATTTGAGGTACAAAAAGGCAATGGCTTCACAGATGAGTTCAGAGCATGCATAAAATGGCTGAATAGCAGAAAGTGTGGAAGTGCTAAACAACTGGTTAATTAAGCTATATATTATTTGGGATACTATATAAATAATATAATGTTGTATAACACAGTCACAGTAGTTTCCATTCTGTTTCCTTGTCTTCTGGGCCCAATTCCAGCTGAGAAGTGCCTGGAGCATACCACAGGTCCTTTGGAGTAGGCTCTTATTTATTATTACCTTATAACATTGCTCAAGTGTATCGCAGTAAATAATTTACTAGTGCTAGGACTTAGGTGGATTACATTTAATAAGGCAATAACTTCTGTTCTGAAAGTGCAGTTGCTGTGGATGACCTCAATAGATAGGGTGACGGAGGTCACAGGGTAACGTAATATTGTAACTTAGCAGAACACCAAGTATTGTTTTATGTCTTCAAATGCATCACAATTGTACAAAAGAAAAGAGTGGATGAACAATCCCAATTGTGTAGTGCGGTGTTGGGGTATTATTTTAGTCAAGCAGCAGGAGCAGCTGGTGAGTACTAATGAAACAGAATTGAATTGAAAATTGTATCGTTTCCACGGCATGGCATTGAGGGAGCTTCATGGCCTTTGTGGTACACAGGATGAATGTGCAGCTGCACGCTCAGCTTCAGTGAGGGAGCTCAGTAAAAGCTGAGTATCACGTTAAAAATAGACCGTCATTCTCTTGGGAAATAGTATACATTTATCAGTAAAAGATACACATGTACAAGTTGGAAGCAGTCTCTCTAAGAGGAGAAGGAGGCATTTGTAGGGAATGCAAGTTTCTTGAATTGCTGATAGATAGTATCTCAGGGACAAGGATTTAGGGGAATGTGTACTGCTTCTCATCCTTGTCTCTTTTTTTTCTTGGACAGGATACCAGTGTCCAAGTATGATATTAGTTCTTGTTGTTCAAAGTCAGCAACTTCTCCATTTATCCAGTAACAGTAACTAAAACCATCTGAAAACCGGTTAGCAGCTAGCTGACTAGTGCATTTCACACTGGTAAACACATGGGGCCAAATGCCTCAGCTGTGGTTGTCCGAATCTCTGGAATTATGCCTGGATTTACTTCTACATACAAAGCTGAATCTTCAAAGATGTCTGGGTTGCAGTAAAAATGCCTGGTTACCAAGGTGACACTGGGTCCTACTTCTTAAATATTTGTTTTATCTTGATATTTGCAGCTGAAGGTACCAAGGAGCCTGCAAACTTGCGTTTCACTGAGCGGAGAACCTTGGATCAGGCAGACTGTTTCCTGATGTCACTTTGTCCAATCCTTGCAATTTCCAAATAGCTTGTCTATCAAAATTGCAATAACTAGAGACATGTCTGTGGTTAAGTGGCTCGCGTAAACTCAAGATCAAAGAAATGTACCACTTCACATACCTGTTTACATTTAGGAAGATTTGAGCTGGAGTTCTCTGTTGATACTAAAAGCTGGGAAGGTCACTATGTCACTTGTGAAAGTTTGACCTGTGCACATTAAAGTAAAATATGATCATTTTCACAAAATGGTAACAAAAAGTCTCAAAGTCTAATTCTGCAAATCTTAGTAATATGTCAAAAGTTGCATTAGCTTATGAACATTTCTGGCAGTGGAAGAGGATATAAAAATGATGTATTGAATACAGGCAGTTTTTATTCTCATGAAGTCAATCTCAGGCTTACATGAAAATCTCATTTCCACAGCGGCTCTGGTCTTCTAAAACTGGTGGACTGTATTCCAAGCCCAGCATTTTCAGAATTGCTACACAAAATGAACTAAATTAAGCTAACTCAGCAAACGGATTTAGCGAAAGTAGTTGAAAGATGAAAACGCACTGTCAGGTTCAGTGATCTGAATGTTTGAAAAGTAAAATGTACTCTAAGAAAAAGAGGAAGTTGAGATTTATCTTAAACTGCAGCTAAGGTAGTGTTCAGCTAATTGGTTGCATGCTAAATAGCTGTAATAAGAAGGGTGGGGTACAGTCTGCAATCCAAGCAACATTCACGTCCAGCAGTAAGATTTTCTCTTATTCTGGGATATTAATCTTCACTAATTGCTGGGACTCTTGCTTTTTCAGGTGCAATCGCTGGGATCGTGGATCAGCCAATGCAGAATTTTCAGCGAGTGTCTGAGGCCCAAGCTTCAGCTGGGCATAAAGCCAGAGGGGTCATCTCCGGTGTGGGGAAAGGAATCATGGGGGTCTTCACAAAGCCCATCGGAGGAGCAGCTGAGCTTGTCTCCCAGACAGGTTACGGTGAGTTTCTCTGTTTCCAACATCTCCGTTTGAATTCTAAAATGCTTTTCAGGCACAACCTGCTGTGTCTTTCTTACCTGGCTTAGTAGCTGTGTGACTCAGAGAAAGGTTAAAAATGCCACTGCTGAATAGTTTTAAATGTTGTGCTGGTTTTCTTAAAAGCCATCCTGTTGTGCTTTTCTCTTGTGTTACTGATCAGCGTTCTACAGCCACAGCAACACAGAATGCAGAAAGCATGAAGTAATTCTTGGAATACAGTAGAATTAGTTACAGAAACATATGTGCTTACAAAAGAGCTTTTGACATAAAAGTATTAGAGCAACGCTATACCCAATTAGATTGTTATTTTGAGATTGCTTTGTTATAGCAAGGAAAGAGTTGTGCTATCTATACGCAAAGAGAGAGTTATGTTCCTGGGAGAAAAAAGTGAGTCATGTAGTGGGAGCATCCACTTTAAACTGCAGAGTTGTGAGAAGACAGTCCTGATTCTGGAAGCACGAGTAACCTTTTAACAGCCAGAGGTGGGTTTTCCAGCTAGGCTGAGCACTTTGAGGCAGCGGTGATGAATCCTTTCAAATTGATGTGAATACTTGTGAATGACCAGAAACTGTAAAAGATGAAAACAAATTATGAAAATACACAAATTTATTTATTTCCAATATCCATAAATCAAAGTTGTTGGTCTGGATATTTGAAAGGGGGGCAGGGGGCGTCAGGAAAGACAAGCAGGGAGACCTGTTGATACAAGAACAATGTGTCAGTAATTTTGCTTCACTAATTACACAGGATAAATCTTAAAGATTTAAGCCTTTAATTGCTGGCAGTATTTATGTTTGTGATGTTGATTAGCGTATGAGTAGCTCTCCCAAGGCTGAAGTTCAGGATATTGTTTCCATGCTTCCCATCACATGCAGAACTTACTTCCTTGAAGCAATCTATTTAAAGAAATAATGAAAAAGTTATTACAATTCTTTCAAATTAAATTTATCTTGTTTGGTGTGTGCAAATAATAACCATTCTCCTGAACTAGGCATCCCGTAGGTGTAAAACCCATATCAGTAAAATCAGAAACCGGTCTGTTGCTGGCTGCCTATGTGTTAGTTTTGCTGCCTTCAGCGTTATTCTTTCTAGATTTGCTTCTGCTGCAGTCTTTATCAAGAAACTGTGACAGCAGAAGGACACTTTTCATGGCAGATATGATATACAAGACATCATGTTTTCCATGAGCATGTGACAAAAAGAGTTAGCCAGGAAAAAATGTTAAAACTGTATCAATAATAGCTGATGGTGCGTGAGAGGAAAACACACAGAGTTCAAGTAACTCTTACCCTCAACTGCATTGGAAATGGGACCGTGCCTCTTGGGGGAGACCGAGGGGTGGGGGACCACACAGAAATAAACACATGTTCTCTCTTTCTCCATCTGTAAATAACATTTTCACGCACATAATGCTGAGAACCTTGGTAAGCCAACTGTTACAACTGGGATGCTGCTTTTAAGTATTACCATCAACATGTGTGCTAAAAATTAAAGGGTTTTTTTTTTTTCAGTGCTGATGTTTTGTTTAAATTATTATCCATTGTGTAAAAAGGAATCTGAGTTATTGACACCCTTATGCAAAAATGCCTTTTGCTTCCATGTAATGCTTAATTAGACAAAAGAAAACATCTTACTTTAAAGAGTAACTTCGCACTGAGCTGTCTCACTGCAGTGCTCGCTGTGTAACCTACTTCCTGTCTGCCTTGTAAAAATTTTTGAAACTACTTAATTTGTGGGGTTTTTTTGCAACCCACTCATTCTTTCTGATGGCCGTACCTCATCTTTAAGAGTTCTCAGGCTATCTGAAAGCATACATACCATATCGTCTTCAGCTTTGGAAAGTCTGTTTAGAAACCTGTTTAACTACTGCCTGTAGTCTCTGTTCTGTGCTGGCATTAAGAAGAATTCACAATAAACCAGATGCCCCGGGAGATCTCATAAATATATACGGATCTGTGTTTAATAGCTGGATTAAGTAACTGAACATTTAGGTACAGTATCTAGGCAAACTTGCCTTCTAATTTGTACCAATCATGACACATATATGGAAGTATTTTAATATTAAGCAAGAAAGTTAACAAAGGTCTTGATGTTTTCTACCTAAATGCTGTGTGATGTGTCCAGTCCTACTCTGAAATGATGGCTCTCAGGAGCTTTGTGTTTTTCTTGATTGCAAGTGTATGGCTGGTTTTTAGAACACGCAGTGGGTTTTTTTTGTTTCTTGCTAATGCAAGATCACTGGGGTTAAGTGCACAACTCTTGCATTGCAATATTTAATGAATTATCTTGACTACAGCTTCCAAAGATGTGACATCATTTTGGATCTGCACTACTTTATGAACTGCTTTAAACAGATGACATCACTGCAACACGTAACTGTTTTGTAGAAAACAACCACTAAAAAACTTACATTCTCTTACCACAGGTATTTTGCACGGAGCTGGACTTTCTCAGCTTCCCAAGCAGCGCTCTCATCCAGATGATCAACATGTTGAGCAGGCTCCAAATAGCCACGTCAAATATGTCTGGTAAAATTATTTAGACACTTGCTCATTTTTACATCCACATTGTTTATTAATAGGTTCTGGCCTGCGGTCAAGTTAACAGGCTGCTTCCCTAGGAAAGGCTGAGTTATGGCAGTTTGTTTAGGAACATTAAACACAAAGGTAGTGCATAGAAACCCAATCTGCAAATGATGGGCTGCTGACCTGCTTCCAGCTTTGGAACTACAGAGCTGATCTTTATTTAATGGCATTCAGTGAGTTCTTACTTATTTATCATTGCGCTGAACCCAAGAAAAATACTGCACATCTCCAGAAACAGCTGTTAGTGAAGATAGCTTTATTTTCTGCGCTGAATTTGTAAGCCACTTCTCAGGGTAATTTTTCTATTAGGATGGGAAATAGGCTGACCTAGCACACTTAGTAGGCCAATTTTGCAGTGAAAGATTAAGGAGTTTTGATAAGTAACAGTTTCACATTCATTCTCTAAATCTTAGGTCATACATCTTTCAGTAATGGAGACTTGAAAAATATCCCTTGGCTTAAAGTTTGAGGTGATAGCTACAGGATTAAGTGTTCAAAAGAAGTCCTGGAGGAGCCAATACATAACACTATTGTTTTTTATTTCTTCTTCCTCTTCTCCTTCTTCTTCTTCGCTCCGCTCCCTCCACCCTTCCCTTGATAATGCAGGAAAATGCTGCAATCTCTGGGAAGGCCAGAGGTCCATATGGCCTTAGACGTCATGATTGTGAGTGGATCAGGCCAGCAGCATGAAGGCTGCTTGCTGCTCACCTCAGAGGTACTCTTTGTGGTCAGCATCAGTGAAGATACGCAGCAGCAGGCATTCCCTGTGACTGAAATAGATTGTCTGGAAGATGATCAACAAAAAGACGTGCTGAAGGTGCAGCTGAAACAACAGAGAGTGCCTTCTGAATTGGAGGTAAAGACTTGAGTACGGGGGTTTTTTTGAAGATAAAGTCGCACTGATGATGAGGCTTTTAGCAGTGGGCATACTCACCTTTGGGTCAGGAGGCCAGAGGTCTCAGTGCCAAACCAGTAGCCCTGCTGCTTGCGTGCACTACATAGTAGACTTTACAACTATGGATGAAAGGTACTTGTCTTCTCATTCTGTCCTCTTCCTGATCTTGACATTTCATATCTGTGACAGCAATAAAGTAGAGGAAGTCTGGGTTCTTGGTAAGCACCACCTCTTTTCTGAAGAGGTTCTCACAACTACATGTGCAGGAGCTGTTTATTGTTTGGCAAGTTACAGGCTGCCTGTGCCTACAGAGTCACAGTGAGAACAGTTCCTTTTATTCTTCTGTGACATCTTAACAGCTCCTTTCAGCATGCTTCTTATCTTGCTTCTTCCAGTGCAGCAGTCTTGCTGTATTTACTTGCTTAGATCTTCCTTCTTCTGCAGATGCTAACTTTAAAACAGATCAGTTCTTCTACTGAGTTTGGATGCACCAAGTTTGCCAGTAAGAGCATAAATCCTTCATCTTCATATTGAAAGATTGCTAAGCCATTTGAATACTGAGGTTTTGGATGAATTATCTTCTTTTAATGGTAGAAGAATGCTGTATTTTTACACTTCTGGAAAACAATGTTTATTGTGTTAAATTCTCAAGTGGAATCATATGAGAGATCATTTCAAACATAAACACGCATATCCCAGATATTGTTTTTCTAAATCTATGTCAGGTAGTTCGTAGACTGCTTCATTTCTCTGTTTCAAATATAAGAACATGTAAAACCCCATGAAATATGGGGTGTGCCAAAAAGTAGGGGAGGCTTCAGCACCTTCAGTAAAATCCTGACTTCACTGAAGTGTACTGAAGAGTTTTGCCATCAATTCCAACACAACAAGGATTCATCCGTGTCGTGACAGTGCTTAGATTTTTCCATGAAGATTTTTTCAGTGGTGAATTCTCTATTTACATGTATTGTCTCCACTATCCTCAGTCTCACAGAGTGCTGTTGAAGTTGCCTTGTCTCACCACAAAGCTACATGAGGCATTACTTAAATTTTAATGCAGGTGGGCAAAGCTCAGCTTTTTTTATCCCTGAATGCTGAGTGGTTGCTGGAGGCACAAATCAGACTGAATCCAAACTATCCTGCTCAGTCCAGAGCTACTATCTTGGAGGGAAGAGGGCTATAGTTTGTTCTCCCTAAGGCATTTGAGGTACTCAGCCCATTGTAACCCTGACTTTAGCACCAGCCCAGGTTTTTTATTAGTGTGATGGCTCTTGTCTTTGTATGTTTGTCCAGGGGGTGAGGAGTAAGCTACTGCTCTGAGGTTAGGGCTGCTGGCCCAAAAGGGAGAGGGGAAGGTGGGGGACAGGGAGCTTAATTCTAGTCCCACTAGTCCCTGATGCTGCGGCTGGGAATGTACAGGACTTCTGGGTCAGTGGCTCCAGTACATGCAGAGTGCAGCATTCCCATTTGCCCATGCTAGTACACACAGTGAATGGGACCTGCTTTGGAGGCCCTGGATCAAATACATGTTTTTTTATGAAGGTCTGGATAGAAACATGGAAGTCCTACTCCAGCAGTGCTGGGAGCTGTAAGCTTTGAGCCACCCAGCTTCAGCACACAATCTCTTTTGCTGACACAGGCTCTTGGAAGTGCAGTGAAAATACATGACATCTCACAAGCAGTGAAGAGTGCCTATGTCCCAGTTGTGCAAAGTCAGTGGTGGCAAAACAGCAAAAGCTGAGTGAGGCTCTGCAGAACAGCAAGATATTCCTTCAGAATGCAGATGCTGATGCTGAAATTTGTGTGAAAATATAAAGAAAGAGATGTGCTATAAGGAGGAGCAGTTGAAAGTAAGGCAAACAATAAGAAAGATTAAATTTCTTAATGCTAAGGCAGCTACACAATAAAAGATTCCAAAAGCTTCCTAAAGTTTTACTAATTACTTAAACTAATGTTCTTTTATACAAAGTTTATTTTAGTGGGGGTTTTTTTCTCAGTGGATTGGGAAATGTCATATTTAGTAGCTTCCTGTCTGAGGTGGTTGCAGTGTTGTGTGCAGCACTGGTGCTGGCAGGAGTTTCCCTACAAGAGCTTCTAAAATCCCTTAGAACATGATTAGGAAAAGGAGCCTTAGGAGCAGCAAGCTGTGACTTGCAATGAGCAGCCTCAGAGCTGGAGACCTACACCTAAACAGACATGATCCCGAACTATTAATGGTGGCCATCCTGTTGCATTGAGGCTGCCGTCAGCTGAAGTGCAGGCACATCTGTACACAATTACATTGGTGAAGATGGCCAGAATTTTTAGCTGAAAAATGCCCAGTCAGGTCAACCAAAATATTATGGTAAGTTTAACAAAATGGAGGTAATGTTACTAAATGTAACTTGTGTCTGTTTCTCTGACTAATTTAGTCAAAGATTGAACCATTTAGTTTTAACATTATAAAAATCCACCTTTTTGCCTTACTGCTCACAAAAATAATCACCAAAAGTTTTGTTTCAGCTCTGCCGAAACCAGTTTCTTCCCGTCCTTTTCCTCAGTTTCTTGGAACTATTAGGAAACAAAACATGAGTTATTCTACAGCTGTAATCACCAGAGATGCTGTAGAGCATATTTTGACTTGTTCAGCAACAGGTTTGCCTGATGGCTTGTTCGCTTCCACAATATATAACTTAATCCATCTGGCTAAGAATAGCCTGGATAGAATCTTGAAAACTCTGGCACTGACAACATTGTTATTGAAAGGGAAGCATTAATTGTACTTGGATTATCTTCCAGAGTAATTGAGACACTGCCTGCTTCCAGACAGATATCACACTCAAAAGGCCTGTTCTTCCAGCTGTTCTTGGTAGAGCTCACAATGTCAAGACAACAAGAAAAATGAAGGCCCTTGAAATTTCAGGTACTCCAGAATTTCTCTGTGATAATCTACAAGAGGGTTTCCATGATAGTGCTACATGTTATCATGGCTGGAGCTGAAAACCAGTCTCTAGGTTTTTTTTCACTGCTTTAAAAACTCCAAAGAACCAGAGTCAGTGTGCACAGAGCAGCCCACCAGTGCCACACACATCCTAACTGCACAATGAAGGTGCTGTAGCTACTTTAGAGTTAGAATTGCTGAAGGTTTATTCTTTAAAAACTGTAATGGGAAGAATTTTGGAAAAATCCTGGAGTTCTTAACCTGAAAGTATGGCGTTAGAGCGTGACATCACATGGTATCTTTAAGATTCCTCTTGCAGGTGCATTAAGCAACTCTTGATTAAGTTATGATTCATTGAATGTTCTGGCTATTAAAAATGTTCAGAATAGTGTGCTACGGGCACTTAGTGACAATGTTAAGTCCCATTTAGGAAAAGATGTAGAATAAGAACAATTCTAAGTTTGTCTTGTCGTCTTGACAATATAAGGTAAACTGAAACTGTCTGGAGAAGCAGTCATCTGGAAGCAGGTAGGGTCCTAGTTACTTTGGAAGACCATCCAAGAGCAGTTAATATTTCCTTCTGAATAATTATGCTGTATTTGTGGGATATAGCCTGCGGGTGAATGAAAAATGGGTTCACATGAGCAGGTGTGTGGGATACCAGCACTCTTTCCATCTCCTTTAATAACTAACTTGGGTCTTTTGGTCGGACTGGAACCCAACTTCCCTGGGCTTACCTGTCCTGAAGTAGAAATCACAAAAAATTGTGGACCCCTATAACTTAAAATATATGTAGTTGGGACTTCAGCATGTTTCTCTCCTTTCAACTGGTAAAACAGAGTGACTGCTGAGATAGATAACTTTTCTGTGCCACCAGAGTGAAGATGAAGGGGGCCTACAAGGATGGTGGAGAGGGACTCTTCATCAGTGATTGTAGTGATAGGACCAGAAGTAATGGGTTCAAACATAGACAAGGGAAGTTCAGGTTGGATATAAGGAAGTTCTTTACTGTGAGGGTGGTGAGGCACTGGAACAGGTTGCCCGAAGTTTTCAATGCTCCATTCCTGGCCAGGCTGGACGGACTCTTGCACGACCTGGTCCAGAGTGAGGCATCCCTGCCCATGGCAGGGGATTATAACTGGATGATCTTATGATCGTTTCCAACCCAAACTATTCTATGATTCTGTATGGCTCAGACAGCATTCTCTACTGTTTTTCCCTCCCTTTAAGGTCATTCATGGAAACCACAATTTTCTCTGCCTATTTCATCATTTCTGCTCTTTCTAGGTGTGGGCTCCAAACTTGAGCTTCTGAACTTGTTCATGAGCCTGCTTCCTTTACATTTTTGTGGTGATGATTAAAACCAGAAGTGTTTCTACTTGCTGAGCAGCAAATGTATCTCCAAAGGCACAGTAAAAAAAAACAGAGGGGCCTGTTTTGATGTGGATGTGACACTGTCCCTGCCTGTCAATCAGTAATATTAACTCTTTCTTCAAGTAAGCAATGGTTTGTTTAAAATGAGCCTTGCAGTCCAGAGATGTGACAAGATAATGATCATGGATGTTAAATTGAATCCAATGGCACTGTTTGGAAATGCCACCAGATCTAGTGAGGCATGTGTAAAACTCCCTGAAAAACAGTCAGAAGATGATAGCAGTCTTTGAATCCTTACCATGACATGTGACAAAGACATCTTAAACCCTCCAGAAATGAAACTGGTCAGTAGTTGTCCAAGTGTCAATGAGGAAGCATCAAAGCCTAGCCCTAGGATAGCTTCTGCCTTTTTGCTCACAGTCATATTTTGGAAGTAACTTCTATTCTGGATGACTTTGCTAGTGAAACCTCTGTGGCATCCATGGTGGTATTTCTGAAATACGTTTAGCTGGAACTATGCAACTAGCTTGATGCCTGCCTGCATGCCTTCCATTCTTGAGGTGGTCGTAGTCACCTCCTATTTCTTCTGCAAAAACAGCACAACAGATTGATCTTCCAAAGCCAGTTTTGCCTGTGGCTTTTCATCAAATACATTATCTGGAGTATATATGGTAGAAGCCACCTTTCTGTTGATAGTATTTGTTTTCTTGTACTTTTTCCACTAGAGGTAGCTTTTTCATCCCTCTTGCTAGAACCTTGAACCTCTACGTATTTCAGCCTGCAAGTCTGGATTTCTTCAGAGGAATCCTGCAAGTTCATGGTGGTGGAAAAGGCAGTTTGCACAGACACCTTGATTTCTTCTCCAGAAATGACACCCCCAAACCATCTTCAGTGAAACCCTTTTGGTAAATTAAAAAAAAAAAAAAAAAAAAGATTTTGTGGGTCCTCTAACCCCGGATGGCTTTTTTGGTTACCAGAAGCAGATGGATATACCCCATCAATAGAACGTTCATCTGGAAAGTAGCTTCTAGTCTTTAATCAAGGTAAAGACTTAAACTTAACTGCCCAGATATATCTATGGGCTGTCTTTAATTGGACTTTGTGAGAAAATTTTTTTGCTAATTAGAATTACTGTCTGATAAGCACTGCTGAGAGCTACTGACGTCCTTCTAAAAGGGGTTCAGATGCTTTTCCTGCCTAAAATTAGAGTTGATCTGTTGCAAAGATCTGGTTTTGACCAAGGTGTCCATCCCTGAAATTGTCAAAAGATAGTGCTTAAATTTTCTACAGCAGAGTTAGAGCTTCTCAAAAGTGTCCAAAACAGTAAAAGAGAAGACTAATCCACCAAGCACTAAGCTATGAGAGAGCACTTGATTAAAACATCCATTAGACCATTACAAGAAAGATCCCAGGGACAAAGATTTTTAACTACAGAAAGTAATATGGAAGTTACTGCTCTGACTACCAAGTTCAGCTACTGTCAATTACTCAGTAACTGTTTTATATTATCTATATATTACTATTTAATATTACATTTGAATTTCAGGCAGATGGAGCTAGAGAGAGACTATCTGAACAACAGTACAACCGCCTTGTGGAGTACATCACAAAGACATCATATCACCTTGCTCCTAGCACCTCGACAGTGCCAGCATTGCAGACTGTGGCTACTGAACACCTTCCAACTACAATGAAAACATACCAATATGTAGTTGATCCAAATTTTGCCCAAGTATTCATTAGCAAATTCACCATGGTGAAAAATAAAGCCTTGAGGAAAGGATTTAATTAATAGTAATTTGTGGTGAGTAACGTCTTACTGTTTTGAAAATAATGCTTTCTCTGCAGTAACCTACATCACACAGAGTTGCATACAATTTTTGATGAGGTAGGAGATGATAACAAAGCCCAATAGCTTTTTCTAATCTTGACAACATTCCTGCTCCTTAGCCAAAATACTAGTGCTGGAAGGGGAAAGTGTTATAGCAGACAATTAAAGGGAAAAGGAACAGCCTGGGACTGCAGTTCGATCAAAATCCTTTTTCCTTTCAATAGCCAAAACTCAGAGGAAAAAGGAAAAATTGTGTGCATGCAGTTTTGCCATACACACAGAATGTGTATCAGTACTCTTTATATCATATTTTAGGGTCTGCCAGTTTCTGTTATAAACAAGATTTGTAACTGGGCTGTAAAAACTTGCTCAAGGCTGAGCCTTTCCCCTACACACATGCACCCCCACCAACATGTACATCCCTGAGGTAAAACATTTTCCCCCACTAAATCTGAAAACCCCACTGTGGCTGGTTTAAGTAAGTTAGTAGTGACAGCTGGGTTATAGCACCACTTTAACCTTAAAATGGCTTCCTTTATCTGACTGAAGTTTTGCAGGACATTAGTCCTTAATGTAAACTAGTGCCTTTGTGTGGTTTGGAGAGTAAAACATGAACTACAACATGAATTTCTTTTTAAAACTCTCTGTACACAGAAACTTTATTTTATCCACTGTCAAATGTTCAGAAGGATTTTCAGTGTATATGTGACATTGTGCATTGTCTGGTCATTAGCTCTAAGCTAGTAACATGCAGTTCAAAACTTTAAGAAACAGAGCTTAGTCTCCTTAAAAATCTACCAAAAACCTACAAGTTCAATGTAACATAGATGTGGAGGTGGTAAATATAGCCTTGCTGGGTCTTGCTTACTTCTAATCAGCTACTACCACACTTGAGCCCTGATTCATTTTATGTTATCATCTTCAAACAGACAAAACCAGGAATATTTAGAACTTGACCTTTCAAATGTGTGCTAAGCAAAGTGAGATTTTTTTTGCAAGTTCATTGACTGAGAAGTATGGACCCACAGGCACCAGTTACATTAACAGTTCATGATGCCATCACAATACACTTATGAATATATGTTAAACACCTCAAGATGAAAGAGCTTTCTAAGTAAGTGGTTTATTTTTCAGATGTTTTACAGTTTGTAATAGACAAGAAATGATTCTTTCTGGGCAGACTACTTTATAAAACAAATATGATTACAGGAGTTTTAAACCCCAAAAGCTTACTTGGTGTTCAACTATGTGTCTTACTTTTCTCCTCTTTTCTATGTACTTATGGACATGAATTTTGTATGGGGATTCCTGAACATGACCAGAATTGGAGACAAGAACTGGAATAAAATCTGATCATCATTTGAAGCAGATGCGTATGCTTTATAGTTAATAACTTCTATGCATACTTGATATGACCAAATGCACAGTGAATAAGAATGTAGTAACTGCAATGTTTTTCTCATGAGTTCTGTTTTGTTAAAGGGTATTTGTAAAAGCCATGTCTCTTCTGTACCAAAAATACAGAAGCCTGGGATCTATATTGCCCTTTTCTGACTGTGAAATAAGCCCATCCATTGTCAACATTTCATACAGTGATTTAATAGCTTAGTCATTGTTGAAATAACACTATTTAAAAAATGTATATGTATATATGCACACATGCTTAATTCCTGAATATTTTATGGAAATAGTTTAATACTTCTAATTTTGCATATTGGTGGACAAATTGTAATATAATGAGATTGTTTAGAGATAATAAAGCTATTCCTATAATACTGGTTTTGTGAGCTATTTGGTCATTTGGTTATAGGGAATGAACAGGTCCTTGTGTAGAAAAGGACAGGAACACAAGCTTCATGTAAGACCCCATTAGATTCCAGTGGTCACTAGGCTTCAGCATGTCTTAAAAAATGCAGTAGATTACGACAACACATGGTAAATAAAAACTGACAATTAACTTGCCAAAAAAAAGAGTGCTGAAAAATTTTCTGCTTTTGTGGCTGAATCAAAACAGCACTGTAGTTACTAGGTGAATTAGTCTAATCATCTGTTCATTCTTTATGTAGTACACACCAGCCAAGAAAATGCACACACACCTGTTAAAAAAAAAGAGGGAAAGCAGCAGTTTAATTTCTAAAAGTTGGTAGACTGAAGACTGAAGCCATTGTTTAAGATACACTTGTGTTATTCCTGAATTATGTTCTCCTGAAATAAACACTTGCTTAAATTACACTCCATGAATTACACTCAGTGAATTAAGCTCGCATCTTTAGTGTGTTAGGCAGGTTCCTTCTCCCTCTTCCGACCACATCTATGGAAACATGTGTGGAGATGGCATGTAAATGAGCCTCTCCTACATGTGGGCTGTGTGAACTATGAAAACAAAGTTGTCCAAAGAGCAGCTGCCTGCACTTGGCAGCTAAAGCACTCCAATGTGAACTCTTATAACATGCCTGCTCTCATAATGCTCTTTAGACCTGGAGAGCTCACAACTTCAAATGTGTCTTTTTAGTTTTAGTGTTGCCTGCTGAAAGGAAGCACTTGTTTTACACCCATCCACAGACACAGAAAGCAGCAGTTCTACCCTGCAGACTCTCAAAGCACAGACATAAAAGTTGAAGCTCACCTGTCCTTGTCATAGTTGAACAGATTTAGGTAGAGACAGTGCTTCTGTAGGGTCAGAAGCCATCGTCAGTCACAAAAAGCTCACATTTCTTTAAATCAGCACATGCTGGTAATTGAAGGAACACAGGCTACAATAACTGCTGTTGGCTATAACACTTTAGAAGAAACTTAAGACTTTAAAAGTAAATTTATTCACAGCAATGGGAAAGAGTAGAGAGGGTAGAGCTGCAAGGGAACGCAGGTCTGCTAGCTGGCACACCTGGCAGTAGCGAGTTTCTTTGCCTCAGAAGCTTTCAGTATGACTGAAGACCCCCTGTCTGTTTCAACCTGCAGACAAGCCTGAGAAAATGCTAGTCGGTATTCAATGGCACGCAATGTTTATACTGTACATTGGGAAGATAAATGGGTATCATTTGCTATTGTTAAGCTCTGGTTTACATTTATAGAAGCAGGGGTATTTTGATTACAAGATGGTTTCCCCTGCACTGCTAATGTCAAATTCTTTCTTTGCTTAGAGGAAGCACTGCTTGTATGGAGAATTTACAAATCCCACATTGCTCTGTAATAGTGCTCTCAATCAACCACATTACCTACATGCTTTCGTTAGTCCAAATGTTGCTCACTGATACCTATTAAGTGTTAAGTAGTTAATGATCCATTTAAAATAATAAGAGTTACTCCAAACAGGATTTGAACTGAAGACCTTCAAATATAACACAGATGGCCTAATTTGTCATGTTGCTCCATACAAAGCCTTCCCTTCCTTCACACCATCAGCTCCAACTACTCTCTCAGAACTCACACTCGGCAATCAAGAGCTACAGTCCCAGTACTATCCATCATCAACCTCAGCAACAGGCAATGCACAATGCTGCACGTGACAGGTATTGTGGCAGGAACACAGATCATCAGGTCTTGTACTACACAGAACATAGCAGAGATCAAAACTACACTTAAAATGATACTGCTAGATGCAGCACACAAAGATATTCATTAATTCCCTAAAATATTTATCTTTCCCCTTCCCTGTACATCTCATACCTGCAGTTTAAAAGTCATTTTCCCATCAGAGTAGCATACCATGTGTAAGAGTGGGCATCTGCAGAGTTTTTGATATAGTGTGCTTGATATAGCAGCTGGCTGGCTGCAATGATGGCACCACAGTGATGACAACAGAATGAGTTGGCCAAGTGTACTTCCAGAATTCCTCTCCAAAGACTTTCGTCTCAAGGCCAGCTCAACTCTGTGGAGCCAGAGGCCAGACCCTTCCAGAAATCCAGCCTCTCCCCTCCTGTAACAACTATCCTCTTGCATATTCCCGTCAGCACCTAGGACAACCTAGCTGTAACTGCTTAAGATGATATATTTTGTTATCAAAAATGGAATTTGGCCAAACCAGAAGCAAACAATTCCTGGGGATAAGAAAATGAGACTTAGTCACCTTGAGCAATTTATGCAGACTTTCCACCACTCCTCCCAGCATCTGAGCAGTTAAGCATTTCAACATTAATGAAGACAACTAATGCCACTGTGATGTATTTTATTTGAGTTACATTAGAGTGTGCCATGCACTGAAGTGCATTACACTGTACAATTCAGTGAACAAATAAGGTTCGGTCGACACATCTCCTTAGACTGATGGTGATCTGCAAGACAAAAAAAATACTAAGTTAACTTGGACAAACTTCATGCTCTAAGTAAACATTATTAGCATGTATGAATGCAAAGCAAGAGAGAAATGTTTATGTGGTGGTTTCGTCTAAAGGAATTCCCCCTGTTATTTCCTTATGGGTTAAGATTCACACACCCTTCATGTGGCAAACAGAAGTGAAACATGGAACAAATCAAGAGCTGGAACAATACTACACAGCATGTCAGATCCACTATACATGCTGCACCGATAACTGAATCAATCTTGCTAAGGGCCTGAAAGAGAAAGGAATGTAGCTTTCAGATAGAAGCCAGAAAGGAAACAAGTGGTGTAGGCAACCTACCAAGGAAGGAAGAAAACCAAATTCAAATTGCTTCTCTACATTACTGAGCATAACCCAAGACCAGCTGTGCTCCATGACAAGTCATGCAAGTGGGGGTTAGCACCAAACTCTTAGCTTGCCCCTTTCTTCTGTTTCTGAGCATACTTTAGAGGTAGGATACTCCTCAAATTTATACTTGTACTCACTAGCAATATCTCCACACAAAGTCCATGCCAATTCACCCATAGGTACCAAGTTGCCTGCATGCCCAGCAAGAGAAAACTCCATGCAGCGTGCCAAGCGAACACCTTAGCTAAGGAACTCCCCTCCCTTTCCTCAGTTTTGGGCTAAGTGCTAATTCCAAGTCAGTATTCAATGAGGTTAAAACACTGTATTTACTGCCACATACAGAATATATTCCAGTAAAATAGGAGATGTAGAGCATGCATGACCACTATACCCCTGGGTAAGTGCAGAAAAAAAGCATCAAATTCAACCTCCATCCAATCTCTATAACCAAAATTTAAACTACTGAAGCAAATGAAAATGTCCTCCATTTGCTCTGTGTACTTGTCTTTTTCACAGTCTTTCTAGAACATCTGAAACACTGGCATTGCTTTTCCCTTCTACTTAAGTATTCATGCACATACATTAACAAAAAACCAAAAAACTCTTTCTACTGTAAAGAAGTGAAAAGTATCAGTTATGAGATAAACAAGCTAAGGAATAAGAACCATCAGCGATTCAAACAAAATCCCATATAAAGCCTTGTCTTTCACATTTGCTTTTGAGCTGGTGTAATTAAGGAATGGAAGAAACGTTTAGGAAACATTTCATTTTAACAGGTGCTCACAACGTGCAATTTTTTTTAAGCTGCAAGCATCAGCTAATAGAGAGCAAAGTTCTATTTGCACTGAAAAAGAGTCCTGCTCATGATTCCACTTAAATATTCAACATGCATCCTTGTTGACAGTGTTTGTTTCAAATGATTTTACCACCAGATGGCCTTTCAGAACACTCTGATGAAGGCCACCTGACTAAAGAATGCAATCCTAGTGTCTAAGAAAGTTTAGAAGTGCCTATATATTAGCAATGGGATCAAACCAGAGGCAGAATTAACAAAAATAAAACCAGGTAAATGTAGCATTTCATTGTTTATCTTTGTTATAGTCATAGCTGAAGGACAGAAGTTTCCCCTCTCACCAAAAAAAAACCACCAAGATCCCAAACCAAAGGGGCTGTCACAGAGGTTTTTTCTCTTTTTAACTTCTAAACTTTTCAGGAAACCTCTGCTTTTTTTAATTTAATGGTGTTATTCAGAAATCAGATAGTTCTAGCTTGTCACCAACAGAATTTAATATTAATAGTGCTGAGTACAAATCGTTTATTCAATCTTGTTGCTTTATGCAAACAGGCTGAGAAAATCCAGCTGGCCCGGATAATTAGAGCCACAGATTATCACGTAATGATCACAATATGAAAACATTCCAAAAGAATGAAAAAGCCATCATCCTAGATTAGTTAGAAGTAATTTTAAGAGAAGCAGAGAACTCAATGTAAGAAATTTGGATCAAGAAAGGGGGAGGAATTCTTCATTGAGTTGTCACACCATGAACTCGTGCAGTTTAGTGAGTGTGGTTATTAATAACTATGACAAGGTTGAAATCAGGACTTTTTTCCTGGTGCTATGAAGACCAAGTGAGGACAGGTTCTGATAGTCTTCGAACAAAAGGCAGCGTTAAGTGCTAGGAAAACAGTATTGTGAACACAGCTCTATTCAACCTTAATTCATAGAATCACAGAATAGTTAGGGTTGGAAAGGACCTTAATATCATCTAATTCCAACGCCCCTGCCATGGGCAGGGACACCTCACACTAAACCATGTGACCCAGGATGGCAAAAATCTGAATATTAGTACCCAGAGCTGTGCGCCACTGCAATTTTGCCACTTCAATTTTTATATGTGTGTGTGTGTGTGTGTATATTTAAATACATTTCCTCTCAGGACTAGTTATCTTCCCTCCTGTCACCAACTTCAAAAGACAAAAGGATATGTGGAACCTGCCTTTGTTCCTTACATTCAGACGCATGCTATGAGAGACAAATAAGACTCTCCATCTCGTTCACTGTGCTACCCCAATTACCCAAGTAGTACATATAGATAGCCTAAAGCTAAACCGTTCAAGGTGTGACAGCAGCAGCGTAAGGGTGGTATCAGGCAAGTCTGCCTGGCTGCATGAGGAGTGAAAGGCCTGGCATCACTCCTTGCAAGTCTCCTGCATCACAGAAGTTCAACAAATTATCCAAAAGGTATTCAGGAGCTTCTTATTTTGCACTTACTCCTCTCCCCAGCTCCCGTATTTCTTCATGTTTTTATTACCCACAGGTATCTCAAGTGCAATTTATATCCCATTTCTTTAGAAGCACCTTTCCATTTGATCAAAAGGGAAGAACCTCCAAATGAAAGCAAGATGTTTCACTGAACCTAACTTACTCTTGTTCTACTGCAGAGTAGCTTACTACCTGTAAATGCAGGATGCCATCATTTGGGTGGTGCAGACTCGAACACACCAGCTCTTCTCATGGCTTCAAAGTCCTTCATAGGATCATAGTTTTTGTAGAACTCTGCATAAGCTCGTTTTCTAGGCTCAGCAACTCCAAACTGGAAAGTGACACACAGAAAATCAAACCTTGCAAAGGTTTACAACCAGGACTTTTTTTTCTATTAGGACTACGATTTGTATCAGTGGACACTGGTCTTAAAAGCCTTTATCTCAAATTAGGAAAATATTACTTTGTTTCTGTTCAAATCCACAGT
The DNA here is from genome assembly GCA_025447955.1 of Psilopsiagon aurifrons. Classification (NCBI taxonomy): domain Eukaryota; kingdom Metazoa; phylum Chordata; class Aves; order Psittaciformes; family Psittacidae; genus Psilopsiagon; species Psilopsiagon aurifrons. The sequence continues at coordinate 47,408 of JAOEHY010034510.1, forward strand.
TCAGTCTACCTGACCACTGGTCAGGAAAACAACTATCTGAAGTAAAACCTTAAAAAGAAAGTCTGTTACAAGACAGCACATTATACTTTTAAGACCCAGAAACACTCCACCCATACTGACACTCAAGTGTCCAATTCCCTACTTGTCAATATTTTTGTACATAAAAGATGCCATTATGGCAAGTTTTATGCCTGTGGGCAGCTGTAGAACTCTAACTCCAGATAAAAAGGTGTCCTGAACAATTACATTTGAGCTACACCATAGGTCAGCTACAGAAGTTGGTAAAATTTTACAATACCTCCAAGCCACTCATACAGCTCACCAACACAGAAAGCCACAGTCCTGACTCCTTGGATACTCATTCACATGAAGCACACAGATAGGCTCCAAAAGCCCCCAGACATGTGAAGGAAAGTCCAAGGTGGGTTTGTCCAACACTATCTTAACATGTAACAAACTAAATCACTACTGAGATCCACGTTACTCAATTCTAAATATGGTCAGCTGGCTTACTACTGTATTAATGTGGGAGTGCCAAAGAAGGTATAAAACCTTCTACGTTTTATTAACTATTAAAAAAAAATACTGTAAGTCTGACCAAAACCAAGCTTGCCTACTTCTTAACACAGGTCTTAAGTAGATGTTAACCTTTAACTGTGCAAACTTATTTCTGAGATGTTTGCTGATCTCTGAGAAGTGCAGGTAGACTGGGGTATTTCTGTGACAAACAACCTGAAATCGACTTAATTTCTAGTCACTTTTGTCAATAGCTTCCTGAATACCCAAATGCTGCAAATCACACATGCATGAGTTCAACAAGCAAACCAAGATCTGATTCTTACACAGTAACTTTAACTGTGCTGCTTGCTGTGTGTATGAGGCCCAAGAATCATTTGTTAAAGGCACGCAAGAACAACCACCACTCTTATCCTTACCACAAGTCTCTTAAGGACCATGAAAAGCAATCTATAAGTGGGTGGGGTCTTTTTGGGAAAGTAATTCTCCATTTCCACGATACTTCAAAAGAAAGAATAAAATGACCAAATCAGCCTCCCCCACACTGACAGCCTCTGAATCAAGGATGGGTTTTCCACATTGCTTTTGAGCAAGTTTTCTGAAGTCAGCCTAGAAATAAGAATCTGACAACACTCTTGAGTCTCAGATACTGTGACAAAGACACAGAGTAGTCCAGGACAAGGAGACTCAAGGTTGTCATGAATTGCATGATGTTGATCACACAGCTCAAAACATCATGTTAGTCATACAATTTCTTCAAATGAAGATTAGAAGGTTTATTTATGTTCTGGAAACGTGCTTACAAAAATATGTTACTAAAGCTTTCTGATGAACAGCTCAACCAAATCTCAACAAAGAAATATTATGAATTCATAAAGCACTCTAACAAGTCCCGTTCATAACTGAATGACTGCAGAGCCCACCTTGTATAAAGCCGCACATCCCAAAGATACAAAAAATGCCCCAAATAGGTGAAGCTTCATCCGCCTGGCCAGAAGGCGACGCATTTGTGGCTTAGGTAACAGTGCAGACGACATGGTGATTGTATTTCCTAAAAGGAAAAAAATTTTAAAAAGGCATTATGGGACAATAAGCTCTACTTAAATAATTTTCTGTAGCTCTGCTACAGAAAGATTGCGCTTTTTGTATGGTGTAATAATTAACTCTCACACCACAACCAACAGCGCTATCAGACTTTCCAATGAGGATGTTTAAGGGATGATATTCAAGGACAACCTATTTATGACATGAATCTACGTAAGTTTTTTTACCCATCAGATCAAGACTGGCTTTCACTGTTCATACTAAATCTTTCTCTTCCTGCAAGATTTACCATTTCAGGCTTGCTGTCCTGGTGTTTACATCAGATGACATTCATAACGTTGACAGCATTTTATTCATTTCTAAGGAAAAGCACATGCCTCTCGAACTCCCGAGCCTGTGTAGTGGTTTTGGGTTTCTTTTAAATAACTGCAACACTTATTGCATTAAAGGATGTTTTTCTATTCGGTTATATTTTACTAAAACCCCGCATGGCCTGAAGCAAGGTTCAGTCAGCTGTGGCTGCCCGCAGGGAGGTGCCCTCTGCGCTGACAAGCCCACGGAACGGTAGCGAAGCCCGGGAGACGGCCCAGCTGTCCCCAGAGCCCCTGGCGCTGCCCACCTCCGCTCACACTTCACAGAAACCACCCCAGAGAGTCCCCTCTGCGGCCGCGCCGCCGTTACAGGAAGAAGAGGCCGCAGGGCCCGCTCCCGCACCCTCAGGGACGCGCAGAGGTCACGGGCTGCGGGGCGGCCGCCGGGCGGCGGCCGTGGGGAGGGCGGCGGCG
>JAOEHY010034511.1:0-13390 GCA_025447955.1 Psilopsiagon aurifrons
GCCATGGGAACGGGGGGGGCCCGGGAGGGGTGGCTGCGGTGCCCGGCTCCACGCTGCCCGCTCCTAGATAGACACTTCATATTCCCTTGTCTCCTGCAAAGAAAACAGACTGCGAGGGGTTGGACACTCGGCGCGGCGATGGGATGATCCGGACCTGGGACAGGGCAGCTCCCACCCCATAAAGCCCTGGGGGCACAGATGGCCCTGGAGATGCGTGTCCCACCCTATGTTGTCCCTGGATGGATGTCCCCTGTTGTGAAGGGTCCCTGGGTGGATACACCGTTCTGTGGATGGTCTCATCCCATGAATGGTCTCTGGATAGATGTCCCTCCTGGGAAATGATCCCTGAATGTACGTCCCATGCAATCAACAGGCCCTGCATGTATATTCCATCCCATGTGTGGTCCCTGCATGGATGTCCCATCCTGTGAAGAGTCCCTAGATGGATATTCCATCCCGTGCACAGACCCCGGATGGATATTCCATCCTATGTGTGGTCCCTGGATGGATGTCCATCACATGAAGGGTCCCTGGATGCATGTCCTGTCCCACGAATGGGACCTGGAAGGATATTCCATCCTATGCGTGGTCCCTGGATGGATATCCTACCTAAAGCATGATCCCTGCAATGCATTGCCCCTTCCACTCCAGTCCTACTCCATACACAGCCCCTGGCACACGTGGCTGATACAATGCAGGGTCCCTGGGGTGCCCAGCTCTGGCTGGGGGGACCTGGGGGGCGAGTACTTACTCCTGTCTCATAGGTTGGGTTGTCAAAAGCCGACTCCACGGTGATATGGTCGTAGGGGTGGGAGCCAGCGAGGGGCAGCTGCAGGGACGGCTTCCCCTGGAGCCTGCGGGGAGCGGACAGATGGAGCAGGAGGAACGCGGTGACCCCATGGGGTACCGGGGGCCACCCGGCCACTCACTTGGAGAAGTAGAGGTAAATGCCCCCGATGAGCAGGGCCACCACCAGGACGGGCAGGAAGACGGCGATGGCGACATTGGTGCCCTCCAGCGCTGGCCCCGATGGCACAGCCTTGGCCACGGCTGCATGGGATAGTCGGCTCAGCGAGGGGGCACCCCGCATCGGCTACACCCTGGGTGCTTGCCTGCACCCCATCACCCCATTGCCCTTACCATCCAGGTTGCGGTTGCTGTAAAACTCATCATAGGAAGCTGGAGTAGGAGGGGAAAGAAAGAAGCCGGGATCATCAGCAAGAGGCGGGGTGCTGCGGGGTGATGGGGAGTGATAGGGGCTGCTCTCACCCGCCTTGCAGATGGGGGGGGAGCTGCTCCAGCGCGACGGGTGCCCGGGCAGGCAGCGCAGGCTGCTCTCGCCCAGCAGCGCCCGGCCGTCGGCGCAGGAGAAGCGCAGGGTGGCTCCCGCCGGGTACAGGCGCCGCTCGGGGCTCTGCCGCCCGCCCGCCGGCACGCCGGGGTTGTGGCACGGCTCGTAGGTCTCCGCTGTGGGGCAGGGACACGGTGCCATCGGTGCCCATCGGCGCCCATCGGCGCCCATCAGCGAGGGGGAACGTGGCCTGGGAGAGGGGTCCCGACTCACGGATGCACTTGGGGAGGCGGTCGCTCCACTTTGGTCCTCCCGCCGCACGCTCGTGGCACGTCAGGGTCCCGCTGCCCGCCAGGATGTAGCCCTTGTCGCAGATGTACTGCACGGTGCCTCCCACCGGGAATCTGGGGCTGGAAACCACCCTGCGGCTGTGCTCGGCGTCCCCGGGGTCCCGGCAGGAGGTCACTGCAGGCAAAGGGATCGGTGGTGACGGTGGCTGCTGGGGATGTGCTGCAGGGCACAGGGATGCCAATGGGCACCACTCACCCCGCTCGCAGGTGGGCAGGTCGCCGCTCCATGTCAGGTCCCAGTGGCACATCAGGAGGTCAGTGCCGGTCAGCTGGAAGCCAGGGTAGCAATGGTAGGTGACCACGGTGCCGTGGAGCAGTTCCGGCTGTGAGGACGTCTTCCAGCCGTTGGCAATGTCTGGCAGCTCGGGGCAGGTATCATTACGGGGGACCTCTGTGAGGGGGACAGGGTGAGTGAGGTAGTGTGGGACACCAGGGACAATGTTGGCACTATCCCATCATGGACCTCACCGGAGAAGTGGATGACAAAGCCCTGCCGATAGGCAAAGGCACCAGCACCAGGGTCAGACTGGAACTGGACGGTGACATCAGCAGTGGAGGCGTAGAGCTTGAAGCGGCCACGGGCACCCGTGTACTGGCCCAGGATGCGCGCCGTCAGGTCATCCCCGTCATAGAAGGTCAACACATCCCCTGAGCCCAGCCGCAGCCTGGGGGAGCAGGGCGGTGAGGGCAGGGGGGAGCATGGATCCCAAACCCCTCCGTCCCCATGGCCAACCCCGCACTCACACGCGGACGTCCAGCATGATGCGCTTGTCCTCCTCCACGTGCAGCCCCCAGATGCAGTCCTGGCCCTTGCCGTACGCCTCTGGCCAGTTGGGTGACAGAACCACGCCGGCTGCATCCGTCAGCTCCCCGCTGCACACCGCTGTGGGTGCATGATGGGCTCAGCATCGTTGTGGGGCACCCACCACAGCGCCCACCACCCAAGTGTCCAGCACCCACCATTCCCATTGACTACGGCTACCGCTGCATCCCACAGCTCCAACACACACCACAACACATCCCTCCTGCTCTATCCCCAGCTCCATCACCAATGGCACCCCCCCAACTCCAGCACCCATCAAACCCCATCTCCAGCCCACTTCTTCCCTGCCCCGGTGCTGGTGCCCACCACGGCATGCTGGCTCCGTCTCATTCCACTGTGGATCATTGGGATCGACGCACTCAATGATGGTAGAGCCCTGCTCCAGTGTGTAACCGGGATCACAGCTGAACTCCACTGTGGTGCCCACGGGGTACCGGGGGTCGCTGGCCGTGAAGTTCCCATACTTGACAAAGGGCTCGTAGCAATGCCCCTGCTCGAAGGCTGTGGGCACAGGGGCGAAGGTCTGCAGGGGCCAGGCGGGCATGGGGATGCCTGGTTGCTCCTCTCCACCCCGGCCCCGTACCCTCATAGCGCAGTGCCATGCCCGCAGCGGCCCCACTGCTGTCGGTGGTGAGCTCCACAAAGAAGTGGCGCCCAGTGCTGAGCAGCCCCTCGATGGGCAGGTACTCCACCTCGTAGGAGTCGTACACCGGTGGTGCCTCCACGTTGTTGCCGTTGCGAATGATGAGCCTGGCAAAGCATGGCAGGGGCAGGATGTTGTGGTGGCCATGGCTGACAGCACCCATTCTTGAACATGATGAACAGCACCCCCCCTTGGGTATAGCAAATGACACCCATCCTTGAACATGAGGAATGACACCAACTCTTGGACATTGCCAATGGTGTCTTCTTTGAACATGGCCAACAGTGCCCACGCTTGAGCACAGCCAGTGACACCCATCCTTCAACAGGACCAGAAGCATCTTCCCTTGGATATGTCAAATGACACCCATCCTTGAATATGACCCATGGTACCCATCTACAGGCATGGCCAACAGCACCCATCTTTGGGTATGGCCAGCAGCACCCATCTTTGGGTATGGCCAACAGCACCTATCTTGGGGTATGGCCAGCAGCACCCATCTTTGGGTATGGCCAACAGCGCCCATCTTGGGGTATGGCCAGCAGCACCCATCTTGGGGTATGGCCAACAGCACCCATCTTTGGGTACGTCCAATAGCTCCATCCTTGGGCACAGCCCAGTGTGGGGCTGCTCCACAGTGCCCCGGTCCCTCCAGTTCCCCCCTACCCTGTTGCCAAACCTGTCATCATCCTCTGCCAGCGAGACCTTCTCGAAGTGGAGGTGCAGGCGGTGTCCGGCGGGCGCCTCCAGCAGCCAGTGGCACGTCAGGTTGTTGCTGTAGTTCCCGGGGAAGCCGGGCGAGACGATGCGTCCCACCGTGGCGTTCCGGACCACCCCACCGCATGCCGCTGCAGGAGAGGGACCATCAGCCCCCGGCTGTGCCACGCCGGCTGTGCCGCATCCCCCAGTGCCGGTGCTCACCGAGGCAGAGGGGCTCGCGGGCGCTCCAGAAGGGCCGGGTGGCGTTGAGGCAGGTGGTGCGGTGGGTGCCCTGCAGCTGGTAGCCGGTGGCACAGCGGAAGCGGGCGTCCCCGCCGGGGTGCAGACTGCTCACCGACACCTCTCCAAACGCCGGCCGGGCCGGGAAGGGGCAGCTCAGCACGTAGGCTGGGGGCAGGTGGGGTGTTATGGATGGGGATGGAGCCCCCTAAAGACCCCAGCCCATCCAATGCCCTGGGATGGGTGCTTGCAGGGCTGGGTGACACGGTGCCTATGTCTGTCTGTAATCATACAATCAACCAGGTTGGAAAAGACCTTCAAGATCAAGTCCAACCTTTACTGCCAAGGCCACCACTGACCCATGGCACTGAGGGCTCGGCTCCACGTGTGTGGACACTCGCAGGGACGGTGACTCCAGCGCTGCCCTGGGCAGCCTCTTCCAATGCCTGAGCACCCTCTGGGTGAATAAATGGTCCCTAATATCCAGTCTAAACATCTCCTGGTGCAGCTTGAACCTGTTACCTCTTGTGCTATCACCTGGGAGAAGAGACTGACCCCCACCTCACTCCATCCTCATTCCAGGTAATTGTAGAGAGCAATAAGGCCCCCCCTGAGCCTTCTCTTCTCCAGACTTAATCCCCCCCACGTCCCTCAGCCATTCCTCATCACACTTGTGCTCCAGGCCCTTCACCAACTTCATTGCCCTTCTCTGCATTAGTGTCCTTCACCCATTTAACCCACCATTGGCACAGATAAAGTCTGCTGCCCATCACCATGCTCTGAATTAACATTGCACCAGCGAGGAAGCCCCTGGGAGGTACCCGGGTGGTGGATGCTGCCCCATACCTTGGTATCGGAAGTGGTAGGAGCTGGGGCTGTGGGGCCAGGGGCTCTGGAAGCGCAGGGTGAGGATGTTGGCAGGGCTGCGGATGACCTGGCCCCGCAGCAGGAAGGACTCATTGGCCAGGAGGGTGGGCTCCAGCCCCCCCATGCTCTCCACTGTCAGCGTCTCCCCCTCTGCCAGGCTGATGTTGTGTACCTATGGGGACAGCCGGGAATCACCACCCCGGTACCCAGCTGGGGGCTGCTCCTTGGGCAGCTTGTCCATGGTTGATAGCGCGTTGGAGCGTGTCCGTGCAGGGCAGCGCCTTTCGAACACGGTTACCAGCACCATAAATCATCCTGCCCTGCAAAGAGTGAGCTCACCACGGCACAGCGCGGCCCACACCGACAGCCCTGCCAACAGCTCCAGCCCTCTGGAGTGATTTGCTATTAATGATGTTAATTAAGCAGTGGTGTGTGGAGGAGCCAGGGCTGACTGAGGAGCTGCTGCCTCTGGCTCACCACCGGCTTTCAGCAAGCCACGGGCAGAGGTGGGGACACACATCCATGTGCCACCAATGGGAGCAGCACATGGCCTCAGCACCGGCCTCCGGTTCTGGGAGATGGGAATTGGCTTTTCCTGGCTCTGCACTGCAGCATCACTCACACCTTCTCCATCAGTGCGTCATAAATTAACCCTGCATCCCTGCTCCTGTGCTGGGTACCAGCCTTGGCAGCTGATGAGCACAGGGCATCCTGGGGCATCCCACCCGTTCATGCACCTGCATTCCCACCCCAGGACCCAGCTCTGCTGGCCTGGGGACATGGGGGTAGGGACAAGACTATGTGTCTGCTGCACTCCACACAGGGATGGCTCAGAGCAGGGGGCATGCCACGCTTGCCCTTGGGCACTTGGCACCCCATCCCACCCGCAGTTCCCGTCTCACCTTGAGCTCCACGCCATAGCCAGGGTAGACAGAGATGGTGTAGGTGCAGTCCAGGCTGCCATCATAGGGGACAGCGGCCAGCTCCGGGGACACCAGCCAGCCCTCAGGACCCGCCAGCGTCCTATTGCAGGGGGCTGTGTGACAGAGGAGACCCCTGCTCAGCCCCACTTCACCCCAGCTTCCCCCCACTCCCTCCCCAGCACTCACCAGGCCCCTGCAGTGTGGTGACAGTGGTGGTGGTGATGGTGGAGGTGGTGGTGGTCCCCTCCTCATCCCCATGGACCACAGCATCCCCAGTGCGGGGTCCTGGAGAGGTACCAGGGGTGATGGGTGCCTGACTGGGGGGGGATGTGGGGCTCGATTCCAGCACCTTGGCAGGGGACCACGAGGGATCAGCAGCCGGTACAGCCCCCCAGGCATCCCCCCATGGCCCTGGCTGCCCCGCTGGTGTGGTCAATGGGTCAGTGGGGAAAGCAGCCCTGGGCAGGGCAGGGGTGCGTGGTGGGGGCTCAGGGGCTGGGGGGCCAGGGTCTGGCTGCAAGGCACCAGCGGGCAGGACAGGCCCAGGGCCCCCAGGCAGGAACGGTGCCTGGCCCAGGTAGTCCTTCTTGAGGAAGGCTTCGTGCAGGAGGTCCTCCAGCAGCGGGTGGTGGTTGAGGAGCTTCAGCGTGGGCGCTGTGCTCACAAAGCGAGCCTCTGCCTCCCGCTCCTCCGGGGTGGGCAGCGCCGTCGGCTCCCTCTCGGCCTCAGCGCTGTCCCCAGCTTTCCTCGCCAGCCCATTTAAGCCTGTGGGGAGGAGAGAGTGTGGGGTGCTGAGGATTGATGCTGTGTCATAGACTGATGCTGCATCAGGGACCGACACTTCAGTCTGGACCAATGGTGCACTGTGGACCGATGCTGCATCATGGACTGACATGGCCCTGGGGACCAGTGATGCACCAGGGACTGAAGCTTCCTCACAGACTGATGATGTGCCCAATGTGGCACTCAGGACCAAGCCTTGGACATGGAGGGATGCTGCACCAGGGAGCAATGCTGGTGCAGCATCAGTCCTGTGCTGCACAGGGGACCAACCCTTCACTATGGACCCACACTTCATCATCCATCCTGAGGAGCAACAGCTCCTGCTCACCAATACTGCACCAGAACCAGGATGATAAACAAGCACACTGACCATATGCAGTGGGACCCTGCCGTGGAGCAGCCCTGGCAATTAAGACATTGCTAATTAATGCATAACTGCAGCTTGTACCCCATTAAGGGGTGCTCACCCCTCCTATGACAGGCACACAGGTGATTGCCATGGCTGCCATAACCAGCAGCACCGGGAATGCCATGGCTCCTCTGAGCAGAGATCCCTGAGCAAATCCCAGACACTTACAGCCTTTAGACCAAAACCAAAAGCATTTAATCAGCCCTAATGAGCCACCAGCATCTCTCCCTGGTGGGCCTGGTCCCCTGTCCTGGGGGGGCACAGCTGCCCAGCCCCACCATGCCATGGCAGAGGGTGATGCCACGGTGGTGGGGATGCTCCAGCATCACCCAGCATCCCTCTATGGCCAGTTGGGAGGCCACAGGAGAACCCGGGCATGTCCTGCCACCATGCACAGGCGCTGGTGACATGACACTGCCAATTACGGGGTAATTATACCGATCTGTAGCAGGGCAGGGCCCCACGAAGATTAATTACTCTGTGACTGCTGCTTTTAAGGGACTATTAAGAGACATTAGCTTGGGTGAGCACTGTGTGGGTGCCAGGAGGCATCCCCACCACCACCACATCCCCTTGGCTCCCCTACCATTCCCAGGGGATGGTGGCAATGCCTTTGGCACAGCAGCACGGTGGGAGGTGGGTATCTGACCACACCGGCTCCAAAAGGTCCACTTGTCCCCCAGCAAGGCCCGAATTACTTTTTAATGGGATCCATTTATTCGAACATAAAACTTAATGAGTTTGTACTGAAGGGCACCAAAACCTCTCTTAGGCTTTAATAGCAGATTAGTGCTCAGGGACCAGCTCCTCAGAGCGAAGGCTGGAGGAGAGATGCCTCCCCTGGCCTCCTGCACCCCTCGCCCATGACATCTCACTTGCTCGGGGTGCTGGGAGCATGCTGGTCCCCATTGGGGCTGCTGGATGTGATGGGACCCCACAGCAAGATCCCTACAGCAGGTCCTACCTGCGTGCTGTTGCACCCTGGGGTGGGCAGTGCCTAGGCAGCGGGTGCTGCCCTGGGCTCTGCGTGGTGCTCTGTGTACCACAGGATGCTCCCAGCACCATGGGATGTCTCTGGGTACCATGAGATACTCCTGACACCAGGGGATGCTCTGGGTACCACTGGATGCTTCCAGCACTGCAGGATGCTTCCAGCCTCTGGGGATGCTCAGAGCTGGAGATGCCCTTGGATGCAGGATGCTTGGAGCACTGTGAGAAGGCAGCAAGTGCCCAGATGTTGCCACCCATGTCCCTCAAGCGCCACCAGATTAGACCCTCCACCCCTACAAATATCCCTAAGCAGCTTATCTCCAGCATCACATCTGTGTCCCTTCCACATCCCCAAGGAGACCAGGGGCTGGTGACATTAAACCCTGCCACCTACCACCCACCTCCCAGGCCCTGGCATCCCTTCATCACTTGCAAAGAACCCATCAAAACCCCAATAGCCAGGTGCTCACGGGTGCTGAAGCTGGGCTGGGGTCCTAATCCCTGACATTGGCTTTACCAGGCAGGAGTCTATTAACAGGAGCCGCGGAGATGCCGGAGACTAATGGGGCTGTGGCGGCGGCTGCCCCCCCGTTGGGAATCAATGCTGCTGGCTGTCACAAATACATAAATAAGGCAGCACGTGGCCTCCTGGGGAGCAGCGATCGATGCTGCCCGACAAGAAAGTAATAACACAGCGGAGGCCATGGATCAGGGCCCTCGGCTCTCCCAGGAGCATCGCGGCGCTGCTCTCCGTGCCTCAGTTTCCCCATCGGTAGGCGGGAGGTGCAGGCAGCCGGATCCGTGGGGGCAGGGGTTGGGGCTTGCAGGAATCCAGGTTTATTTTCCAATTTAAAATCCAATCTGGTTTTGCCCCCGCGGCTGGGGCCTGCAGCAGTGATGAATGAGCTGTCAGGCAGCCGGCGCCACGCTCCCCCCTCCACAGCCCCTGCACTGGGTACAGGACGTGCCCGCTTGATGCCAGATCCTCATCTCCATCCCCTGCTCTGGTAGCCATGGGGAATGGGGACCCTGGGCACCAGCAGACAGGGAATGAGGGCGGATGGGAAGGTGTAGGCAGTGTGATAGCACAGGCAGTGTCAGCATGCAGGCAGGAGCAGTGGGTGGTGTAAAAGCGCAGGCAGCGATGGTGGGTGTAAGCAGTGGGTAGGTGAGCGCAGGGAGGTGCACACACACACAATGTGACGGTGCAGCAGGGATGTGCAGGCAGCTCCCTACACCAACGCCACTGCCACACAGCCAAAGCACTGCCATACAGCAAGCTGGGCGCCCCATTGGCACCCACATCCTGCTACCCCATGGCCTCCTCCATGCCCAGATGCTCAAGCCAAGGATGCTGGAGCAGCTGGAACCAAGGGGCTGCCCCGGTGCCTGGGGATGCTGCTGGCGAGCGCGGCCGCCAGCCCTGGCAGCTACCAGAAGAGCTCAGTTTAATATTCATGGCGGCGCTGGCGGGGAAGCGTTTGACCTTGCATGTTCTGCGATTCTCCTTGAATTGAACAGTCATTTACCCGCTGACACATGTCACATGTCACCACAACCAGCTCCCTGGAGCACCGCGGCTGTGGCACACTGAGCATCACCGACACCGAGCAGGCACGAGGGCAGAGCCCAGGGGCACCGGGTGCCCATCCCCGGGGTCTCCCTCCCTCCCCACCCCTGTTGAGGGTGCCCCCATCCCCTCCTCATTGCCCACAGCCTGTGTAATCCCGCTTTCCCTGTGGAGCTAATGCATTTGTACAGCAATTTCCCTGAACGGCGGCGGCGATAAATTGTGTGTCTGCTGCTATTTCGGACCTGAGCGCTGGAGCCATGCGGTGCCACGTCCCTCCTCCCCAAATCAGTGCTCAAATCAGCCCCATCCCAGCCCTGCATTGGTATCCCCTGGGATGGAACCCCCACTGATGGGCAGCACCCGCTCTGTGCCAAAACAGGGTGCCCATGGCATGGGTACCACCCCCCCACAGGGCTCTGTGCCAGCCTGAGCTCCACAAGGACACAATACAGCTCATCCCCTCACACACCAGGGTGGCAGAGGGGACACCCACCCTATAGGGCACCCTTGGGTGCATGGCTCCAGGCAGGAGGCAGCAGAGAGAGCAGAGTCACGCTGCCCCCCCCAGCTCCCCTGCACTGTGCCTGCTGCTGGTGGCAGTAATTGAAATGTGCTTGTCTGGCTCCGTGTTGGGCTGCTCATCCGTGCCACCCTCTCCACAGACACCATTCTCTCCTAGCGGGTGGGAAGCATGGATCACCACACCAGGGCTGGCATCCCAGGTGCCTCCAGCACTCGCCTTTGCCCCCCTGGGAATTCAACATGAGCATCCCCTTGCCAGCAAACCTTGCTCCATCACTGCTCTTCAAGTAGGATCCCAGACTGGTTTGTGTTGGAAGGACCTCGAAGCTCATCCACTTCCACCCCCTGCCATGGGCAGAGACACCTTCCACTGGAGCAGGTTGCTCCAAGCCCCTGTGTCCAACCTGGCCTTGAACACTGCCAGGGATGGGGATGAACCAAAGCCACCATCCCTTCCCATTGACACCTCCCAGGGTAGCTGGGGACCCCCAGAGCCCGCTCTGCCTGGGCATCACCCCCATGCATTGCCCAGCATCAGCTGATCCGGTTTTCAAGCACTTCTCTCCATTTTCACAGGGTCACAGCAGCGTTCTTGCAGCTGATTAATATTTGATCCCTTCAGCACAGCTCGTTACTGCATTTAAATTATATATGTAATAATTCCCACTGGCATGGCGAGCGAGCGGGCCGGTGCCTGCTGCCTCTCACACAGGCTGGGCATCGAGCACGTTCCCCATGGGACGCTCTGACGCCTCAGAGGATGTGACAAGGGGCGCCAGGTCTCACTGCAGGGCAGGCTGGTGGGCAGCCAGGGAGATGGAGACATCCCCTGACAGGTCCAGGCAGCCCCTTTGCCACCCAAGGATGTCCATGGAGGGAGCGGTGCTGGTACCCTGGCTGGCTCCATCTCTCCCATAGCCAGAGGAAGGGATGCTGGCGCTCTGGAGCTGCTGCCTGTGACTAGAGGGAATCCATTACCTGCCTGGTTATAGGCAGCTTTCAAAGGCAATCTTTCAATTGTGTGCATTTAAAGAATTGATCGGAGGCGAAATTATCCTCTCCTGCCAGAGTCGCCGCAGACACAACTTCATCCACCTCCCCTGGGGCCCCCCTGCGCTCACAGGGGGCCTGGATCCCGGGATCATCCCTGGCCTTCACCCCAGCACAACCCTACTGAGCCCTGCGCCCGCCTGAGGGTCCCTCCACTGCTCTGCACCAGCCCTGGGGGTGCTCTTGCTGCGCCCTTTCCCCTTTGCACCCCATTTTCCTCCCACATTCCCACTCGCTGGGTGGCTGCACAGAGCCTGGGGCCGCAGCCCTGCTCGGTGCAGCGCCGTGAGCCAAACTCACCCCCACCCGCAGCAGGTCCTGCGGCAACCAGGCTCCCATGGGGATGGTGGAGGCGGCTGATGGAGCCCTGCACCCCCACGGGCCACCCTGCCCTCCCATCCTCTGCCTTAAGAGCATTATCCACATAATCCCAGCCTGGCGCACGCAGTGTGGCAGCGATGAACTCCTCCGAGGCACGCAGGGGATGAGCACATACGCTGTTAATTACTGTAGCAGATCCTGCTCCCTTCCCTCTCCTCTCACCAAAACTCCGAACAGCACCCGCGTCCCCAAGGATGTCTTGTCCCCAAATCCTTTGGTCCTATGAGCACGGTGAATGTGGCTGACACTGGATGGCATGGCACAGTTCATGAGGGCACACTCAGGCCCTGTGCCACCCATCACAACCCCCAGGCTGAGAGAACCCCAAATTACAAGGAGGTCCCTTGAGCACAGCATAGATGATCCCCCAAAGAAGCCAGGCCTGCCGTGGCTTTAGAGAGCTGGGAAAAGGGGGTACGGTGGGGCAGGGTGAATGGAACCATGCCTGGCACCGTACCCCGGCTGCATCAGTGCTGTGGGGCCCACACCCCACTTACTCCTGTGGGCACTGGCAGCTGGTGTTGCCCCATGGCTGGGCCAAGCCTGCAGGTCACTGGGTTCTAGCCCCACAATGCCACCATCCAGGGGACATCACCAATCCCCTCAGCCCGGGTGAGGGTCCTGTGAACCCTGCACCGTCCGCATCCAGACCCACAGCACATACCCTACATGCTCCATCCCATCAATGCCAAGTCAAGGCCATGGTGACAAGGGGGTGCTGCACGGAAATCAGGGTGCTGTGCTGGGAGCCCTGCCTGATGAGGGACAGGGAGCGTGGGTGAGTGTCAAGGGCAATGGCCAGCACATGAGGGGCACAGGGTGAATGGGACCCCACAGCTCCCAGCCCTGGGAAGAGCCTGGCACCTCCCAGGGCATCCCTACCTCTAACACTCTGGGAAATGCACGTACAGAGTTTAATTAACTTTATTGATATTCAGAAATTAGGGGACTGACTAGAGGTAATTGCTCATTAGAAATCATTAAACTGACACTGTAAGCACCAGCCTCCCTTGGGGGAAGCCAGAGCCCTGCTCCTAGGCCAGAGCCGGGCTCACAGACACCCCCCCCCAACCTTTCTACACCCAGTGGAGCGAGAGATGTGGATGCCACGGCCTTGCCCCACTTGCTGGCATGCAGAAGTTCCCCCATCCACCCTCTCCACCCAAGCAGGAGGCTGTGGCATCACTCTTGGCAGCAGAACGAGACGGGAATAGCAGCGGGCACAGGGCCATGACGCCCTTCCCCGGCTGGGCTCTGCTGCCAGATGGGGAGTTTATGTAAGTCCCTGCACGGCTGCTGCCTGCAGCTTGGCCGAGCCCCGCAGGCAGCCTGCGTCCCCCTGCCTGCACCCTGCCAGGGCCGGCAGTGATGGACCCCCATCCGCTCCTCACCCTGCCCATGGTGGACTGGGGCAACCCAAGCCCTGGTGCATCCCCAGCCTTGGGGTTTGGGGCAGCAGAGCCGCAAGGCATCAAGGCTGCCCGTGCCCCACGGGGGGCAGAGCTAAGGAGCTGAGCTGGGTGTTGGCTGCTCTCCTTGGGAAGGACCAACCCCCACTATCCCTTTATCTCCCTTGCGCTCTCCCCATAGCCAAAGGGGTCACCCCAAGGGAGCCAGAGGGGAAAGAGGGGACAGAGACGAAAGCCCCCAGGCCCCACAGCACGGGGGGGACCAGCTCGCAGCCGGCGAGGGGTGTCGAAAGGCGCGGTGCTGAGGGCGCGGGTCCCCCCTCGGTGATACCGGCAGAGGGGCTGTCGCCGGAGCCAGCCGGGGGCGGCGTTGCACCAACCCGGCTGCAAACAGCTCTGCGCGCCCCCGGCGGCTCCCGCTCCCCGCACCACCGGAG
>JAOEHY010034512.1:0-39717 GCA_025447955.1 Psilopsiagon aurifrons
TACCCAGGCAATGGCTTTATTCCTCCAGAGCATCCCAGCCCCACTTCCCCACTTCTGTACTGCAGGGCTTAGGCTCTTGTCTCTGTAGGAATTCTGCAAAGGTCCTTTTAGTCTCCTGTTTGTCTGCCTATATGGCAGTCCCTGCACATCCCTCACATCTCCTTTTGTGGTAACTTAGTTACTCAACTACAACTGCAACCTGGACATCCAACAGCATGTTGCACTCAGGCACTCTGTTGTCCAAGGCCTTGATTGTGTCTGCTTTCAGGAGCTCTGTCTTTGAAGACTCCTTTAAGTCAGTGTAGTTGCTCCAGGTGGTGCCTTGGAATGCGTCCTATTGTACAGACTCCATTGCTGCACAACTCTGCTGTCTTGAGCAGAGTTTTTAGCCCTCTTTGTATAGATTTAAAATTAGAGTACCTCAAGTTAGAGTGGACTTACAAACATCATCATGTCCAACTCCTGGCTCCTCACAGGACTAGCTAAAACTAAACTATATGACTAAAACATGTGTACCTTGAAGCATGGTGCTGTGACTACTTTCCTGGGGATCCTGTTCCAGTGACCAACAACCCCCTCAGTGAGGAACCTTTTCCTAATATCCAAGCTTAACTGCCCCAATGCAGCTTTGTGTCTTGCCACTGGTCACCAGAGAGAGGAGTTCAATACCTTCCCTTCAAGTAGTCTCCCTTAAGGAAGTTGTTCCCTCCTCAACCTTTTCTTCTCCAAGCTGAACAAACCAAGTGACCTCAGCTGATCCTCATAAGTCTTGTCCTCAAAGCCTTTTACCATCTTGGTCTCTCCCCCTGGACACAGTCTTAATAGTTTACTAACTACAGTACACTGAGGCACCCAAAACTGCACCCAGTACTTAAGGGCAGGCTACACCAGCGCAGTGTAGGACAATCAAGTCCCTTCAATGGCAAGCTATGCGGTGCTTGAGGCACCCCAGGACACAGCTGGCCCTTCTGGCTGCCAGGGCACACTGCTGACTCATATGCAACCTGCCTCAGGTCTTTCTTAGTCATGTTGTCATTCTTGCTCTGGCCACTTTTAAGCAACACAGAAAGAACAACATAACTGCTGCAAAGAAATGCAAGCCAAATGTCATGGTGGAGGCTATATAGCACTTACATCAAGCACATGGCATTCTTACACTTCTGACATATCATAAGACCTCAGACTAGTGAGTTCATAATCTGAGCTAGATGTATTGCCTTCTTTGACCTGTAAAACTAGAAGACCTTTGTAATCACTCTATAAGCATGTTAACTTCCTCAAACATTAAATCTGTTGCCCAAAGCTGTACAAAACTGAAATACAGATGTGAATAGGCACATATGTGGCAGACCATTCAGTCAAGTACAGTCACCTTCAGTTTATTCCTCATTTCACTCTCTGTACCCAATGCAAGAAGAAAATTCAAAAGCATTTTTTAGTACACTGGTTATACAATGATAGCACTATCTAGGCAAGCTAACCCTGGAACCGGGGACATGGAGCACCCAGATTCAGAAGAGGCAGCTGAAAAGCTAGACCAACTTTAGAAATGAGCCAGAAGGGCTGTGCTGTGTTATAAGCGGATTTAGCAGCTTAGACCAACACCAACTCAGAGGTCTTTTGGTTCTACTTTATTGACCAGGGCAGCTAGTTTGCTGCTGGAAAATCCTTAAGGAAACTTTGCTAAACATTGAGCCACATTTTTGTGCAGTAATAACTTTTTTTTTCTGCCTTGCCACTCTGAACTAAACATTTTCCATGGTGTCTTCCAGTGTTTTCCAAAGCCGTTTTAAAGATTTCTCCACTCATTCTCAGTCTGTATTTTTTTTGCCTGTAACCTCTGCAAAACAGACAGAAACTAAAAAAATAGCCACTAACAATTTAAGCTGAACACCTGACACAACACACAACACTGAAGGCACATGGGAGGTCAGAAATGAAGCAGGGCTAGTGACCATAAACAAAATACACTTGAGTTGTTTATGCATCACTTGCTTTATGCTTGACAAGGATTACCTCTGTCCAAGTACCTTTACAAGGAGGCAGATCAGGATTAATTTCTGGCTAAATGAATCTGCTCTTGGTGACAAGCAGTACATGGTGATTCCTCTGCTGCAGCAAAACTTTCTGAAGGCTATTTCCTCCATAAATTGCGAAGAAGTTTTTAGATGGTTTCTTAGTTCATTTTGTAACAGTCCTTGTAAGAAGGTGAAATGTCTGAAGAACCTTAAATATTTCTTCGATAAAGGTGGCAGTGGTTCCCACTTAACATTCATGCAGTCACTTCACTCGTTTTTACAATGGCAAAAAGCCTTAAGGAATACTTTAGTCAGGAAAAGATTAGTTTTCTTAATAAATACAGATTGTAAATCACTTTCCAAACAGTTTTTAGGCTAAGCTTTAAGACTAAATTAAGGCTTATCTCACTGAACAGAGAGATCAGACGTGTTTTGTGCAGAGGGAAGTTGGCAGAAGTTCATTTTAGGAAGGTACTACATTTAAATCCAGTATTCTAAAGTTATTTCTGAACCAGTCTTTTTGATCTCATTGTCACTGCCACATATACATGCACGTGAAAATCTGTCATATATACCTATGTCTAGGCCTTGAAAAGGCTATGCAGATGACAAAGACTACAAAACATTCCATTCATATGTATCCAAATTTCCTCATAAAGAAATTGATCCATTGATTCCTAAATAGCAATGAACTACAGGTAGAACATTTAGCTGTGACTATAATGGGAAAATTAAGTGGTAAAAGAGGCTGAGCATAAACTGCTTTCTTAAATAGAAAGGATGAAATTCTGGCTGCAGTGAAATCAATAGCATAGCATCTGCTGACTTCAGCAGCATCAGAGAAAGAAGATATGGACGCCAGCCTTCCTGATCCTCTTCATACTGAATTTCTCATAAAGCAAAGACACATAACATAAACCTCCAAGAAATTAGAGTAGAAGGAGGGGCAAGGGCCCCAGCTTACCATTGGCAGCAGGATCAAGGCAATCCCATTGCCCCATTTCTGAACACACAGCTGGGTTCTCACCACATTAACTGAACTGCTTTTTTTCAACAAAGAGATTATCTGCTGCTCACCACTTTTGAGAAAATGTTTCTGGGAAGCCATAAAAAGAGATACAGAAAATCACTCTTACACTCCCAGCTTCAAAAATGTAGTTATCTATTTTCTTCATATTTTAGAGACTGGTGAGGTGAAGGATGCTGCCCCTTGAAGGACTGTTTTTCTGACTTGGAAATGGAACAATGGGGTCCAAGATCGTGGTCTAATCTCTACTTCGCATGTTCCTGCCACCTACCAAAAGGGAAAAGCTACACATTACCTTTTTCATGCAACAATTAACAGCTGGACAAAAGCAAAAGCAGCTAAACCCAGACATTTCAAATTCAGAGACACAACCAAAAGAGCACAGAAGTGCTGACCTACGTAACATAGGTTTGCTGTAATATGGGTACTTAGTGCCACTCAGAGAATTTCAAGCACTTCTGAAGTATGTAGCATCACTACGTATCAGCTCAGATGTGTTAAATAAATTGACAGGTTAAATACAACAGAAAATGACCACATATTTCTATAGTTTTTACCCTTGCAACAGTAATGCAGAAAGAATGAATTTTAAGCAATGCAACTAACAGAAGAGGGCGCCAACTGTTCCAGTGGAAAGTGTAACTGAAAGGACAAAACCATATATCTGATCGAAATTTGTTCCTTTAAGGCCTTGTCTTAGTTTATTTCTTCAACCCAGCCCATCAAGGCCCCTGCCCCCACCTTGTCCCCAGAAACATTTTTACTTGTGTAACTTCTTCCTTTCAGGGCAGCTGATACTGTTGAGAATATACAGGGAATCAAATTAAAATAGATACTCACATCAATAGTTAGGATTTTCTGGCCCTAAGTGCATGCCCTGCCTAGAGGTGCTAAGAGTGGTACAAAATTTGAGAGGATCTTATTTGCAGTTTCCTAATTTTAGATCTTCTCTGTAGACTATACACGCAGCCAAGAGAGGGGTAGACTGTCTTTTGTCATGCCCTACGTAGGCTGGATTTCCAAGTGACCCAAACCAACATATGGGCAAAACAGCCCCAGAAATATATTAAAAGCAAATTCTCTTTTTTTAATGCCAGCTAGATAGGAGAATGAAGGTGTTCTACAGGCTAATGTCTACATGGAGAACCAATGAATGAGGAGAAACTAGAAAGAACAGCCTCCTGTTCCTTTAGTAAGCATTACAGATTGCTTCCACACAAATTACGTTAACTTTCTCCTCCCTTAATGACTGACTTACATATACGAGAAGAAAACAGAGGAAGTCTACCATCTGAGATTTCCGTGCTACTGACACCCATAAATCGCAACTCATATGTAATGCAGATACCATATTTATTATAATATTCAATTTCACAGTATGATTTGGGGATAAAAAGAGGATGCAGAATCTTCACCAATTCTCATTAATGCCTTTCTACTCTTTACAGCAGGAATTACAGCACACGTATATAAAATCCATCTACCTCTGGTGTGAACACTTTCAACATTCAACCATTTACAGAAAAAAAACACAATAGCTTCATAAAGGGAACACACAATCTTCCATGTAAAAATACTGAATGCTACTGGCATTTTTCCTAAGCCAGACTAAATTTTTTTAAATACTGGGCATTTGGAGCTTTGGCTGAAATAAAAAAAACAACTTTGTTTTTTTAGGAAGGCAAGCAGCTCCTTGGTAAATCAAGCATGATGTGCTAGTGCATGTATAAAAAGAGAATAGTGTGACTCTGAAGACCTAGATTCTACCTTCAACATGGCACCGGTGTGCTGGAGGGCCTGCAAGGAGTGATTTCATTGCTTGTGACTTGGTGTCTCCATTAACAAAATTGGCCTAAGGGTATTCAGCTTATCTGAAAGTGATTTTTGATCTCTGAACCTTTAAAAAAATCAGTCCTGCTCATTTCCTGATTTTGTATTTGTACAGTAAGAACCTGACTAGGACTCAAGAGTTCTACACCAATGAAAATCACAGCAAGTATGATGATAGTAATCACCAGGAAGAGATTTAATGGAGACAGTCATTGCTACTTGATCGTCAAAAAGCAAACCCCAAGCATCTGAAATCCAGCAGTCCCTGTGTAGATTTACCTTATGTTACAGCACTAAAAATGAAACATGTTTTTTACAGAATCAATTCATTCCCTTCTTATAGGTAGCAAAGTTCTTCTACGTGATCTTCATCCACACAGCCATCATGACCATACCTGCTTACTTGCTCCATACAATGAAAAGTGATGCTGTCAATATCCTGTTTTTCTATAGGAACTGGGCTGACCAATTCCAACAGACCCTCACCAAATCTTTACACTTAGCGGGAGATATAAATTTGATGGCTAACAACTATTTGATGCTGACAACCTGTGTGGATTTGAAATTGTGACCTGCTGCACAATGCTTTATATCTGTCAGATGAGCAGTTCCTCTATTCCAGTGTCTCATATGTAGAGGAAAATACTGAGGAATACTTCATCACAGTATTTCTTTTCCTGAATCTTAACCACATTACATAGACATACATTGCCCTTTACTACCATACCCTCAGCCAGGTGGCTGTCTCTAGAAAGGTGTTCTAGAGACAGCGAGCCAAGACATATATTGATAATGGACAATTTGTATGTGCAAATATTAAAGGAATATAAAAGGAAAACCCGCAACTAAGTAATATGTGGATATTTTTAAGTCTCTAAAATACTGACAGAGGACTAAAAAGCTGCCTTGTCAGCTTATTACTGGTCTTCATTTTGCATTACTGGATGAAAAGCCCTTAGAACATACTATATAGAGATGTTACACTCTCTTAATACAGTATACATCTTGCACTCTATGTAACAGCAGTTATCTCAAGAATCTTTGCATACCCAAGGATTACATATTTGGAGTAGAAAGCACCACAAATTCATGCATGCTATATCACAATCAATGTATATTAATGAATTCTTACTTATTAAGACTCTACAAACCAAAAAAACAGTCCATTATTTATCAAGTTTCAATATTTTGCATTCTGTTACAGTGTTATTTATTCAACTCATATTATTTCAATATTCAACTATTTTCTATGACAAATAGTAGCAGTCTTCTCAGGCTCTTCATACTTGCTGCATCTCTTTGAAGCGAAGAACAGGGCAAGCTTTCTCCTTCAAAGTGTCCATGAAAAGAAGCAGGATTCCTCCTGTCTACCAAGTGAGGGTCTTTTATCCATCCCATTCCCAGTACAAATAAACCTCAAGCATTAGACGTCACAGACCAATGTATCATCTCACTATGACACATTCTTGGTCATACATGAGCAGTTACAACTGTGATGCCAATAACCTCTGCATTCACCACTCCAAAAGACTCAAAGACAATACAGTGGTTTTGAGTACAAACAAGTGATCGCTACAAACTCTCAGAGGCCAGCAGCTTAAAAAACAAACCAGAAAGTCTGTTATTAGGTTAATCCATACCAAAATGTATCACAGATTGTTTCCTGGTGGTTTTTTTTTTTTCATGAAGTAAAGCTGCTTGGCTTCATTTGCTGACACTCACTGAAAATACAGAGGACTTTTACAAGGAATTGGATAGTTTATATCAAGGTCATGTGACTGCCCCCCTGATGAAGCCCATATATCAAAGCATGCAGCTGCTAGCCTGAGAGCAGAGCACAGCATCTATTTTCACATAGGAATTCATGTGTTGCTTGGCAGAATTTTGTTCTATATTCAGTGGGTGACATAAACCACAGCAATGAACCCTGGAAGCTAAATCTCTCTCTCCCTTCTGCACTGCACTCAGAGGTGAATGCCAGCAAAATGAAACCTGTTCTGTGCCAGGGGAGCGTATGCTGAACAAGCATTCTCGCTGTCTTTCTTGGGCCTCTACTCCAATAAGGATAGGCTATACTCAGCTTCATTAATAATTTAAATCAGATACACATAGATTATGCTCAAGCAAACTTACAGAGAGGTTAAGCCAATCAAAGTGAGAAAAAATCCTCTAGCAATACATGTTTAAAAATGCTATACAAAGATACACTGCTCTGTGCTAACATACTGTATGCTACTGATTAAGAACTCCATCTGAAATGCAAAAGTTTAAAAAGATTAAAACCAATTTCTTTCTCACTTCTAAACTGGCACAAGCCAAAGAGGGTCAAAAAAACACCAAAACCAAAGAGAAATTATGCTGCAGAAAGAGTAAGACAGAGCTCTCTGGCAGGAGCAGTGTACACTCAATCTCAGAGCAGATTTCAAACCCCAAGAAGAGATGTTTTGCGTTTTCCTCATTATTTACTACAAAAATTACACCCATCTTATAAAAATACAGCTTTTTAACTGGGATACTGCCAAAAATTCAATCTAGTAATCAAATTGACAGATTAAAGGAGAAGACAGAAATTAATTAAAGTGAACTACAATAAAGACAAATGGGAAATGATTCATATCATTTCATATTCCTTTCTAATGCAGAAACCCAGAATGGGTTAACAGGTTCGGCAGATGTTCTTACATGGACATATCTCATTGGTCAGGCTGTAAATTGACACCTGCATTAAGAAGTTACTATTTTTATTTCTTTTTCATTAAGCAAGTCATTCTTTGTTTAAATTAAGCTAACTCCATGCTTCTGATGAGTAATGCCAATGAATGTGAAGTTACAATAACACAACGAACTTACAAAGGACAGATGAAATACACACAGCTGAGAGGTCTACCCAGAAAGTGGAATGCTTACTAAAAAAAAAGAGAAAGGAAGACCTCATTTGTCCATTAGTCAATAGAAACAGAATTAGGAATCCAGTTTGATCAGGCTGCTGGAGAGGGTTTACATTTAAGATGTATTTTGTCCTACAGAGGTGGAAAAAGAAAGAAGTAACAGCAATTTTTATCACAGAAGTAGCAGACAATGAGTGCTGGAAAACTGCCGAGCTATGATGACCCCGGTGACCTGAGGGTGAAGCAAT
Organism: Psilopsiagon aurifrons; assembly: GCA_025447955.1. NCBI lineage: Eukaryota > Metazoa > Chordata > Aves > Psittaciformes > Psittacidae > Psilopsiagon > Psilopsiagon aurifrons. The sequence continues at coordinate 8,012 of JAOEHY010034512.1, forward strand.
TCTGTCATTCTGCAAAATGGGATGAGGAACCGAGGATCATGAGCTAATAACTCAGCTTGAGTCATGGACACACTTTGAGACATTTGGTGTTTTTTTCTTAGAATGATAGTGGCATTTTTTCATAGATGACAGACCAAAAAACCTAACAATGAAACAAACCCTAAGCTAAGAATCCAGCATGTAAAAACCACTGAAGTACTAGGAGAAGAATTAGGAGTCTGCAGTCTTTTGGTCATACTATATCTTCCTTGTACAAGCCATGCTTCACAGCACACAGTTACCTTTTAGCGAGAGTTCAAGTGCTCCCCCAACATGTGTTCCCTGCCAAGCAGCCGACCTCTTTGCTAATCCCACAGTTTGCTCTCATCACGGGGGAGGTGAAAGAGGGAGAAAGACACAATGGCAGAGGACTCTGTACCAGACTGTCTCCTATATCCTTCACCCCCAGGGGTCTCACCCTTATCTCAGCATGGTAGGCACTGTTAATTCAAAATATGGAGGGGGACAAGAGATAAAAGCAGCTTTCAATCAGAAACAGCCTGCACAAGCCATTCCTTTCAACTCTGTCACAGGATTGTCTTTCACTTCCCAAAGACCAGTTCTTATGGTCTTGAAGTTAGTGCTGATGTTTTAATGGATTTGTGGCTGCACTGTCACATATGAAAAGCCACCAGCTGACTCCGACATTTCAGCTTCTCATCTGTCTCTGCTGTTGGAACGAGGCCATCCGGCTGCCCGTTTAACACTCTCAGTGGAAAATACTAGGCTGAAGCCCTCCTTCATCTGAAGTTTCCTGTCTTTCCAGGGTTATAATGCTGCCCAACAAACCCAACCCCCCCACCATTTTGCCAGGGCTCTGATTGTTCACTCCCAAGCAGTGTAAGCGTATATACCAATGACTGCAGTTAAACATTTTTAAGTTGTATAGGCCACTTTGCAAAAATTCAGTGAAATTTATTTCTTTTTGGGCTGCTAAACAGCTGCCTTTCAGCACAGATGCTTTAGAAGTCCTTAAGTAGAGGGTTTAAATTACACACAGATTACTCACAATGAGCAGCAATGACACTAAGAAAGCATACGAGTCCCTTTTTCTTCCCTAAAGTAAGCAAAAGGGACATGCTTCAATAAAGAGAGCTTTCCAGTTAAATTACTATGCATTATTAATGCTCATCTCAGCTTTTTATGTACACATCCAACCATTAGATTACACACATGGGTTATCACCAAGAAATGGAGAATCATTCCTACAGGTAATTGGAATTACAGGAGAGCCTAGCCAAGTCAGACAACTACAGCTCTCCCCTCCTTCAGTGTTCTCATGTTCATGTTTGGATTTGCCTGCAATACAGAATACAGTTTGTGCATAAGCCAGGATTTACATAATTCTACACTTAAAATCACACTAGGCATATGAACAGATACTCTCTGTACACAAAGCCCTTTCTCTCGTGCAAACAACCTTCTTTCTTAAATAAAAAAAAAAGTGAGTTTGACATTTGATTTTCTACCTAGTGTTTTTTTCATTCCTTTTGAATAAGAAAGTGGTACTAACAATATGATAAGCAATAAATTTATGTGCCACTTTGAAAGAGAAGGAAATTTAAGGTATATTGTCTACCTGTGCATCTGACTTGGACTAAGGCAGAAATACTGTTTTCCTTTATATATACATCAACAGCATTGGCACAGCAAGTACAAATAAGTGTTCAGCAATTATACCAAAACACCATATAAATTGCACCAAACCCTACCAGTGAACTCTAGCTGATAGGACTGTAAAAGGAAACAGCGTTGTGCAGAGAGTTAAAAATTGAAGAAGAGAAAGAGATTCTAAAGGAAAGACTGAGAACAGACAAAGCTCTTCTCTCAGGCTGCAAGGGCTTGACGTAAGAAAAGAACAACCAAGTCTGGTTGCTTCATGGCAGTAAACATACCAAGTTGTGAACAAAATGGTTAACCACAGATGACAGCACAAGGATGCAGGTACAGGAAAACAGATCATTCTAAAACATACATCCTTTAGACATGCCAGAGCTCAGTGCCTGAAAGGGGAGAACCAGCTGAAAAAATGGTGGACTCTGGGGGCTTGGAGGAAAGCTGAGAGACACAAGAGTTGTGAAGCTAACCTCAGTCACAGCCCAGCAATCACACCTCCTTTCCCAGCTCTTCAAAAAAAAGGGAAACAAAAAAGACAACTGGAGGATGAAATGAAAATAGTGTGTTTAAACCATCAAGCCAATGAATCCAGCAGTGAGGATGCTGGATGCAGCTACAGTGCATAGTTTTCTTGTTAAACTTTATGAGCGGAAAAAAGAATGATGTGTGTTTGATGTTTCCAGTTAGAAGATGGCAAGCTCAAGGCATGCCAACCTATCTGAATTATTTCCTGGAGAAGCAACCTTCAGGAAATAATGGGAAAAGAAAGATGTTGATCCCTTCTTTTCTCCTTCCATGTTCTTGGACTCTTCCCAACCCCCTTCTCTTCTTACTCACATTTTCCCTCCTCTTTTCTTTTAAACCATCCTTCCCCTGCAGTCCTCCTACTATCTCATTTTTCTTTTTTTCTTACTGCTCTGCGGCAGGCAACTTCTTCCATTTCCCTTCTTCAATACTATACTACAAGCATGTTGCCTCACTCCTCTGTCCCCTCAACACACATTATGTGACTTGTTTGCACAAAAGAGAATGAAACTGCCTTTTACTAGTAACTAGCTAATACATGGAAACATGAGCTGTCAACAGTTCTCAGAAAGGGTAGAAGAGACACCACATGCTAGGTCAAGGAGAGGGGAAGGAATTGTCGTTAGGGAGTTAACAACTCTACGCTGGACAGAAAGGCAGGCTGTGGCAACATCACCCCTCCCGTGTCCCTCATCACAGACCTGGATTACCTTACTGAATACATCCGTGCTCTTGCCATAGTTTCAGTGTGTGCAATTTAACTGCATGTAGGCAAACGTGTCACAACAGCTGCACTGGTAGAATAACCAGAACATATTGTCAGTGTTTAGCAAGGCTGAAATTAAACTAACTTGGACTACCAGAGCTGAAGTAAGTTCTGCACACACACTAAATCATGAAAACTATTAATTCTGGAGTGTGACATACCAGAGAGGGATATTTTCTCTTATGTTTTATGTTCTCTGTAGGGCAGAGCAGGAATGGAAGTTTTACAAGGCAGACTAATCAGACCTGTTACCCCTGCCAACCCTTTCACCCTTACTCCTCCATTGTCTTTCCTCTAATCAGAATCCTGTGCTTATTCTGGAAGGAACTAGATAATTTTTCATGTCATCTTTGATGGAAATGTTTTGAGATACTAAAACTGAAACATCCTGCAATGGCAAAGTCAAGAGATAGCCACTGTAAGGCAGAACAGTGTGATACTTCTGTAATTACTAGAGAAAGAATTTAAAGTGCTTAATTCCACCCCACAAATTCATAAATAATACCACTTTAAAAGTATCTTAAAGTGGGTGACTAAAATATAGCCTTTTTTTTAGACACACAAGATGGATTTGTTGCTACCCCATCACTTTCATTTCATCATAAAAAGCTAATTATTAATACAGAAAGAAAGCTTCACTTATATAATACTAACTGTTTTTACAGTACCCACTTCTGCAATAAGCATTTGACAAAGCTACTGAAAAGGAGTAACATTCCCAATGCAGCTGCACCCATTCAGAGTACCTTTTTTAATTACTTCAGGTTCACTGGAAATCAACTAGAGTTGAATGTAGAATTCTTACATAAAATCTTTGTGCTATGAGAAGCTTATTGTGTAACTATATTCACACAAATTTGTGGAATGGAAAGTCCTATCTAATTTCCTCGTCTGTATTTAATGTAAGGTTCTCTTGCCAAACATCTACTGACAACCTCTATATTTTCAATATGTAGAAACTCAGCAGAAGACACTTCTTTAGAGGCAGAAGTTTTTAGGTTGCTTTGTTATATTGAGCTTTCATTGGAAATGATACTTAACTAGCAAAAAAACAACAGGTCCACAAAGACATAGTCTGAAACCCTGTATCTCTTAACAATCTTTTATACACAGATGATGTAAAATGAGAACTTCCCATAGCAGCAGGACAAAAGGGAGCGAAACACCTAGAAAGGTGCTGTATACTATAATGACTTGCTTAAAAAATATATGCCACAAATACTAAAAACACAGATTTTTTTTGATGATGCTACATAAATACATTTGATATGCTTCTTTCTCCTCAGTCTTCTCTGTCACCATCCTATGGCACCAAAAGCTGGACAAAATGAAGCTGAAAAAAGCTCGATGACATTCTAGTGAGAGCTATTAAAAAGGAATAAGAAGTTCATATGGAACCTATTATAGCTAATTATTTCCTCAGGTTTGTAATTCTAACCTGCGAAGAACATATTTACGGTTCATAAACACGACTAAAAATCACAGAATCGTGATGGTTGGAAGGGACCTCTGGAGATAACCCAGTCCAACCCCCCTGCCAAGGCAGGGCCACCTAGAAGAGATTAAACAGGAAGGTCTCCAGGTGGGTTTTGAATGTCTCCAGAGAGGGAGACTCTCCAACACCCCTGGGCAGCCTGTCCCAGTGTTCTGCCACCCTCAACATAAAGGAGTTCTTCCTCATGTTTAAGTGAAACTTCTTGTGTTTGACACCATCATCCTGGCACTCGCCTTTGAGATACTTGATACGCATTGAGACCCCACTCTCAGTCTTCACTTTCTAGACTAAACAGGCCCACCTCCCACAATCTCTCCTCAGTCTGGAGAAGTGCTCCAGACTTTTGATAATCCTTGTAGCCCTCCACTGGACCTTCTCCAGTAGATCCTTGTCTTTCATGTATTGAGGAGACCAGCACTGAACACAATGCACCAGATGTGGCCTCACCAGGGATGAGTAGAGGGGTAGATCACCTCCCTCTACCTGCTGGCCACACTCTTCCCAATGCCCCCCATGATACTATTGGCCCTCCTGGCTGCCAGCTCATAGTCAACTTGATATCCACCAATACTTCCAAGTTCCTCTCAGATGAACTAATCTCTAGTGAGTCTGCCCCCAACCTGTACTGGTACTTGGAGTTCTTCCTTCCTATGTACCCTGCACTTGCCCTTGTTGAGCCCCATTAGGTTTCTTTCCACCCATTTCTCCAGCTTATCAAGGTCCAACTCAATGGCAGCACAGCCTTCAGGTGTATCAGCCACTCCCTCCAGCTTCATATGATCAGCTAACTTGCTGAGGGTACATTCTATGCCTTTGTTCAGGTCTTTGATAAATAAGTTGAACAAGACCGAATGCAATACTGACCTGTGGGGAGGGGAACATCACTGACTACAGACCTCCAACTGGATTCTACTCCGCTGATCACGACCCTCTGGGCTCTGCCATTCAACCAGTTCTCAATCCACCTTACTGACAATTTATCTGACCCACATTTCCTACACTTACCTATGAGGATGTTATGGGAGACAGTGTCAAAAGACTTGCTGAAGTCAAGGTAGATAACATATACTCCTCCCCCCTTGTCAACCCATCTTGCCATGTCATCATAAAAGGCTATTAGATTGGTAAAGCAAGATTTACCTTTGGTGAATTCATGCTGACTACTCCCAGTGACCTTATTCTACATGCTTGGTGATGACCTCTAGAATGACCTGTTCCACCACCTTTCCAGGGATGAAGGTGAGACTGACTGGCCAGCAGTTTCCCAGGTCCTCTTTCTTACCCATTTTGCAGATGGGAGTAACACTGGCCTTCCTCCAACCATGGGGCACATCACCTGTTCTCCACGATTTTTTAGAGATGATGGAGAGGGGCAGAACAACATCTGCCACCTCCCTCAGTGCCCTTGGATGCATCCCACATGGGTGTTAGTCTATCCCTAACTGAACTCTCTACAACCAGGGGGAAGTCCTCCTTTCGCCAGCCTTCATATCTAACCTCTGAGGTCTGGGACTCCTGAGGGCCTGTCCTAGCGGTAACGACTGACGTAAAGGAAGTATTCAGTAATTCCGCCTTGCATCCAATGCATAAACTACAACCAGCTGGACAGAATCCACTCGCAAGGCAAGCAGTACAAACTACAGACAACCATACTATATCTACTGCTTTCATATTTGAGAATCAGAAAGAATGGAGGAAAACACAAATCGGAACAATACAACAATTAACTACTTCAATGCCTATGTCCTGAAGAGCTTCAGCCTACTGTCCCAAAAATATACCAAAAAACAGTATTTATAGAGAAGACATGCTGAACATAAAGCACTAGTGTATTCAGTTACGTATCTGGGAGGAAGATCAGTCAGAATAAACTATATCTTGGTCCTTACACTCAGTGAGTTATAGACCTCTACAAGATTTCTTTTTATTCTAAGAAAGTATGTTTGCTATAATTAATTATATTTTTAAATGCATTTGGCTCCTGTTCTAAGATCTAACAAATTAGATTTCAAAATAAAATTAGTCACAAAAACCCCTCAACTATGTCTATAGATAGGTGGATTTCCAGAATGCCAGGGCCATACCAGCTGTTACCTTTGGACAACATTACTGCAATATCAACTGTGAAGTGAATGCCTCCTTCCTGTATTTAAAAAAAAAAAAAAACCAAAACAAACCAAAAACAAACAAATGAAATATACCCCAGTAGTTTATTTCAGTTTGTTTTATTTACCTTGCTTGCAATGTAGACCGCTTTCACAATTGCTAGACCTCAGAATCCTCTGTGCAAAAAGGATTTCTAGGGAACCAGCCTATCTCCATATGTTGAACCACAGCTGGACAGACTGCATTGTACCTAAAAAATGCTTGACATTTCCTACATGACAGTGACAAGGGATATTTACATGAAGAAGTAAAGACACTCATAGAACAAGTAGCTGAGCTCCTTCCATTCTGGCGGTAGAATAAATGATGATAACATTAAACAAAAACCACTAATTTTAAAGCTTCCATAAACAATTAAGACTTTATTTATCTTCAATACATTTAAAAAAAAAAAAAAAGGAAAAAAGAAGAAGTCTTTTGGAGTAATTGTGGGTTTTCTCTAACCTGCAGCTGAAACAAACAGTAAGACTTACAAACAACAGATTTCACACTCTGTCAACTCGTCAGCCAGCCAATTCTATAGGGAAGAAACTAAAGTTTTTAAAGTTTTTTTAATTTTTTTTGAGCACATTGATAGCAAGAAGAGGTGTAAGGAAAGCACTGAAGCAACAATCATTGAAGATGCTCTCCTGACAAGGAGGGATGAAGAAAAAGCAAAGGCATTCAATGGGGTCTTTTTTTGTCTCAGTCGTAAGTAACACTGATAGACTCGGGGGTGCCCAGCCCTCTGAGGTGAACAACCACAACTGTGGGAACAGTGACTCTTAATTAGTGGACAATGAAACCGTAAGGGACCAGCCGCTTTAGCTGAATGTACATAAATCTATGGGGCCTGATGGGATTCATCCCACAGTACTGAAGGAGGTAGCAGGTGTTACAGCAGAACCTGTGTTCATCATCTACCAAAGGTCTGGGGAGGTCCCTGCTGACTGGAAGGTAGACAGCATTATTCCAATCTACAAGAAGGGCATGAGGAAACTACAGGCCTGCTAGTCTAATCTCCTTACCTGGAGTACTTATGGAGAAGATCATATTGGGCACTACTGAAAGGCATTTAAAGGGCAATGCAATCAGCAGGCACAGTCAACATGGTTCACAGAGGGCAAGTTCTGTCTAACTAATTTGATATCCTTCTATGATAAAGACACCCAGCTAGTGGCTGAAAGGAAAGCAGCAGATATAGTCTTTATGTATTTCAATAAGGCTTTTGATACTGTCCCTTACAGCATTCTTCAAGACAAGTTGTCCAGCTGTGATATGAGCAGCACTGAGTGAAAAACTAACTGAAGGGCATAACTCAGAGGGTTGTAGGAAATGGGACTCCATCTGCCTGGCAACTGGTCACCAGCAGTGTTCCCAGGGCTCAATTCTAGGGCCAGATCTGTTCAATGTTTGTCAAGGATGAGGGTGCAGTTGAATGCATCATTAGCAAGTTTGCTGATGAAATCAAACTGGGAGCTGCTCAGCTGACAATTGAGGGATGAGAGACTTTGCAGAGGGATCTGGTAGACTGGATAATCAGCCAATCATCAATTTAACAAGAAAAAATGCTGAATTCTGCATCTGGGATGGAGTAATGTGGCATAGAAGTTGGGAGAGGAGAGGCTTGCAAGCAGCCCTGCAGAGGGACCTGTGGATGCTGGTTGACAGCAAGCTCAGCCAATATGAGGCAGCAGTGTGCCCTGCCAAACAAGAGGGTAAACCACATCCTGGGGTGCATTAAACACAGCATAACCAGCCAGTCAAAAGACATGATCATCCTCTACATTTAGCATTGGTACAGCCTCACTTAAGAGTACTGTATGCAGTTCTGGGCCCCATGACTTAAGAAAGGTGTGAAGGTCCTTGAATGTGTCCAGGAGAGGGCAACAAAACTGGTGGAAGGGCTGAAAGGCATGTCCTGTGTGGAGTGGCTAAGAACTCTGGGTTTGTTTGGTATGAGGACAAGGAGGCTGAGGGGCAACCTCATTGTTCCCTATAACTCCTTGAGCAGAAGTGGAGAGGAAGATGCTGATCTCATCTCCATGGTACCCAATGACAGGATGCATGGGAATGGTTCATATCTGTGTCAGGGGAGGTTCAGGCTTGACAACAGAAAGTATTTCTTCATTGAGAAGGTTGTCAGACACTTGAACAGGCTTTCTAAAGAGACGGTCAGTGCCCCATGCCTATCCGTGTTTAAGAAGCATTTGGACAATGCCCTTAATATTTTGCTTTAACTTTTTAGTCAGCCCTTAAGTAGTTAAGCAGTTGGACTAGTTGATCATTGTAGATTCCTTCTAACTAGAACTATTCTATTCAAAATCAAACCAATGAGATAACTCTCCTTTGGAAACAAAGAAATAGCATATTAAGTAAAATGCATGATGCTGCTTCCTAGCACCCACACATGTGAAGATCACTCTGATCTGCATCATCATAACTAGCTGTGTTTTGAGTGCTTGAGAAATAGGAAGGGAAGATCTGAGCTTTCATGCATCCAGAAGAACATGCAAGGCACAGGGAGGTGCCAATGGAAGAAATCTACCCACAGCAATCACACCTTTGCAGAATTTCATAGACAGGAATGGTAACACCAGACTGTATTTCTAAACTGTTACCTTGGTATCACTGAATTCTGCACCAACATCAACAGTTGCCTTAGCTCTACTCCTTATACAGGTATGTCCTGCATAACAGAAATCATCTGTTCCAAAATCAGGACAAGAAGAACTGCGTAGTGCACTCACTGGAGTTCTAAGTTTGCTTCTTTTCCCATCTGTACCTATCAGTTGTGCCACATTTCTCCTTTGAAGTTACCCCTGACAAGCAGAAACAATAATACATCTGAAAGATGTAGTGGAAGATGCACTGCATTTCTACAGGGCTACTAATAGGTCTGCTGATCATGCTCCCACGCTACTATGCCTCAGGTTCAGGCAGCTCCACGCTTCCTGAGTGCACTTGGAGCACGTAATGATCAGAAAAGTTGAAAGTCTCCAAATACAGAAAAACACTGAAAGGACTCGTAACTTCAAAAGCAATTGAGCTCAGACCTAAGCATCATATGCCTTTACAGTGTTCTACAACACAGAGTTTAACTTCACATTTTGCAAGTTAGTCAGGCATAGGATTAAAATCTCCTTTTTCATGGATGATTCTTCTAGACCACAAAGCTAGTCTATAAACTAACTATGTAAGCTATAAGTACTGTATGGTATGAAAGGTGTCAAAACTGCCATTCCAAATAGATCACTTGACTTACAATATACAAGATATCTTGCATGCTGAATAACACAAATCTGAATGTAAATTATGTCACACTTTTCTGATCCAAATCAGAGGCAGTACCATTTAAGCCATTTATTATCAGCCCATTAGCTTGCCTTTAATTAACATGTGTATGCTCATCATTTTGCAAGTGATTATTTTACATTGATTATGCAGTCAGTGAAAGATTATTCAGACATGGCATTTACAAGTCTGGCAAACAGAAACCAGCAAAATGTTGGAGACAGACTCTGAAAAGAAAGGAACAGATTAACAGCAATAATCAATAGATGGGTACCCAACTTAATGACAAAGTGAAATACAGTCAATATTTCTGAATTCCAGAAATAAATACACCCATAAAGTTCACATGCTTTTGTCCAAGATCCTTTCTTTTCCCCACCAAAAAAACAACATAGCAAAACCAACAAACCCCTCCTTTTTAATAAGGCTGCATGTTAAAAAACTGAATGACTAACAAATACAATGGTAACAGTAAAACATAGGGATGATCCCAGCCTGGGAAGAAGCCAGAATGACTCTAGATATAATGTACTTGTTTCATCTTCTCAACTATTAACCATTTAACATTGCTAAGGCTTTTAGCTTCAAATTCCCACACCAGGAATTCAAACAGAAATCACTTTGGTAATTTAAACTTTTACAGTCCTGCAGCAACAGTGTGTTTAAACAAGTAAGTCTCAGTACCTCCATAACATGGGTACCACTGCACCTTCCCACAAAAAAAATCAGAACAGGGCATTCAGTCCAGATAAAATGTCACAGCAAGTCAACAGCAGCTCCTGAAACAGGGCTCTTGTAATTCACTTCTCAGTTCTCTGTCATAACCAGTAAAGAATGAATATAATGCAGTTTATTTGAGCATTTATTTCCAAAGACTCTGTCCTGAGTTACACAGGACAATTATGCTCATCTTGGAGGTTCTGATTATTAAAACTCCATGGATATATTGGCAGGTTACAATTAACTCTTCCAATATATAATTTGCTAAGTAATGAGTATTTCTCAAAAAGAGACATAAAACTAGCTTTTAAAATAAGTAATGAGGAAGAGGGAAGATGTAACACTGGGCAGATTTCTGGGCAGTCTGCTCTCCCAAGAAGGTGCACAAAGTCTGTTTTTTAAATTATATCACAATGCAATTTCATACAATAAAATTACCCAGATTAACTACTGTAATGTTAACTAACCTAATCTGTATGTTGCAGATCTGGTGCACTCAGTTAGCTGATCCTCCATTCTTCATGAAATTAAATGCTAAACAGCCTCAATAATTCCCTTCTCATCCTCTGCAGTGCTTCAGATCTCATGCTAGTTGAACAAAAAAAAAAAAAAGAAAAGGAGGAGAGCAGAAACATAGAAGAAATGAGGAGTAAAGGATGGACTTTTAAAGATACAGATGGTGTCAACAATGGCAAAAGACACACCTGAGGAATAGACGGATCTTTTAAGCCCCTGCTCACTGGTGACAGACAAACGTACCCAAGAACGTCAAAGAACGGCAATTTTCAAACACAGTAAACCAAAAACTTCCTGACAAGTTTCTTACTTAGACTTCTTCCATTTTATTTTTTTTAAATAATCCAAATTATAAGTGAAAAGCAGGAATCCTTTCAGCTGATTCACTGAATCAGTCCCCAAATCTGCCTCAAGTGCAGCAGGAAGAAATGAAGCCATGTTCCATTCAAAACACCTGCATTCACAGACCATGTTTTCACACAATTCTTATCTCACTTTCATGCATTTTTTTGATGTCCATGCACAACTTGCCCTTTTTAAGTGTGTTTACTATTTGTCACTTCTTATTCTCAGTTCAAAAGTTTTGCTTAGGCAATGGTTTAGTTGATAATTAAACAGTAAGAAATCTCCGGGTCAACAGTATACACAGAAAGATGCACATCTCCCTTCAAAAAGATTACAAATTTTCCATAAAGAATCAACCTTCCCTTCCTTCAACACCTATCAAAAGTGTCAATGGCTTATTTCTAGATATGTTAACTCGCTTCCCTGCATAGAATTAGACATGGGAAGCTAGAAGGCCTGGCAGAACGGCTCTCTAGGAGAGATCTTACAGATGGGTTGTATGCTAGACACTCTGCAACTAGGCAGGCAAGACAAAATTAAGGAAAACTAAGGTTTTTCCATTTTGCAGAAATGGAAACAAGACAAAAAGAGACTAAAATGTGTCCCATAATGCAGCAGAATCAAGAACTCAGTAAGTATTTCCAAGCCCTGCCAAAATTATTCTTGACCTCTTCCAACATAATTCAAACCTGAAATAAAATTCAGCACTACAGAAAGAGGTTGCACATCAAATGTGAAGATCATGCTGAAATCTCACTTTATCTGGGGGACAAGAGGCAATTCATTTCATGGCAGACTTCCCAAACTTCACTGCTTCTAGAAATAGTGACATCCCATAGAAAGGACTGGGATATCAGTTGATGTCCTAGAAGCAAAAGCAGATGGAACAGCAAAGCAATAAATGTATTTTCATTGATATGGTTCACACACTCAGAGAGAACAAACTGCATAGATACTGAAAATACATAATCAGCTAATGAAAAGCATTTTCTCTGAACAGGATGCTTTCCAAAATTTTCCTAGGAAACAGGTATACTCAGATGTTTAGGGTCACTGAATAGGCTGTCACTGCAGCAGCGTCTTTAACAAGTATGTACAACATACCATAAGAATGTCACAATTTATGGCATAAGAGCAATATTGCAACTGCTGATCTGGGATGCAATGCCTACTTTCTATAACCTTCAATCAAGCGCCATACATAGAAAGATAAAGTAGCAATGAGACAGATTTAGCATTTTAAAATAATCCTAGTATTTCCAGCTTACAGTCCCATTTAGCTGGCAGAATGCCACCAGAGTATGCAATTTAATACAGTCATAGCTGTCACAAGACATATTAGACTGCTCTATCCATGGGCTGTCTTCTATATATAACTGATAAGAACTTGCATAATTAAGGTTGCATTTAAGAGCCTCAGCTATGCAACTAACAGGTCTTTGCAGTAAGCTTTCATCATATATGGAACACAAGCTTTCCTCACAACAGTAAATTTTTCTCCAGAAATTCTTCAAATGCTTTGATGTACTTCCAATAATCTTCAATATTAACAAGGGATCTAATTTTAAAGTGTGGTGCAATTCCTTTCAACTTTAAATATTAAACTGCAGATTTTCTCTTCATATTGAACAGAAACAGAATTTCATTTGAGTGTTAAACATGGAAAAGTCTGCATACTATTGCATACAGCTTTGTGAAGCAACTGCAGACTACATTTCCTGAGGCTCATCAAGAAGCCCCTCTCACCTCATACACAGCACAAAAAGAAGCTGCCAAAAGCAGGAATACCTGGAAAGCTGCCAGTAAGAAGTAGATTTTGCGCAGAGCTGTGGTACTGTTACTTCCAAAGGAAACCAAGCACATCTAAACATGACACAAGACTTTCTCTTCATTCCCAGGCAGTAAGCAAGATATTACATAGACAAAATTTGAGATGACAAATATAGAAGGTATGACATTTTGAAACAGTCCACAGGATGACTTATTAGTCATCTTTTGCTTATAATTCAGAGGGCTTTCTCCACCAAATGAACTCTAATTTTAGCACATCAGTTATGCACTTGTATACTATTCCACAGAATAAACAGAAAGCTGCTTCAAAGCAGGGAAGCTAAACAGAGTGAATTCTTTTATAACTAACTTTAGAACAGTACAATTTGTTTCTTGCTTGGCACAGGACAATGAAAATAAGTTAGGTATTAAACACTCAGTACATCTTTTACAATCAGTGGAACCTCAGCACTTTGCAGAAGAAATAGGCTATATATTTGGTGGTCAAGTAGTTCACCGAAGACATCTATTTTCTCAGAAATAGCTGTGCAAGGTCTGAGCTATGCCACAGCTTTACCACTACATAAGATGCTTCTGAATTTACTTTCAGCATTATTCACTCCTCACATTTTTCTAAGAAGCTGGCAATAAGTAGTAAAATATCCTGAAAATAAGCACTGGGTCTTCTAACAAACTTCTACAGCTACTGGAACAGAATTCGGTTCACCAGTTCTGCTTTTTTATGGTGCATTAGTTATGCACAGGCTTCACTTACTTTCAGAGGATTTCAGGACAGTTTCTGGACTGACTCTATTTCACTCATTTTTAAATAACTTTTTTAGTGGTCTATTAACCTCAGGCAAGTGTAGGCCATTATGACCCTATACGTATTTAAAGTAGTTGGGAAATAGAGTGAATTGGATTCTCCATTATGCAACTATATTTACTGTCCAAGAGCCAGTAAGACAGAGAAAGTCTCACCTCCTTTCAATTCCTCCCCATACCTCCAGGATAAATACGAAGTTTTAGTCTGCAGTAATAATCTCTACATGAAAATTGTGACTGCGGTCAAACCCTTTATCATCACATCCTATGGCATAAATCCCTAGCATCACAGAAAGTAAAACACTTGATCTTGAGAATAATACTAGAAATGCACACAACGTGCTCTGTACCTTATAGCTCACCACCAACACTTAAGCATGCTGAGACTTTAAAAAGTTATTACAATGAGACATATGTTGTGAGCACCTAGGTAACCTCACCTGTAAGTCACATAATTTGCATTTATTTATCAATCTGGACACTTATATGGCTCCCTCACTGTATTACTAAGGCATTTCACAAGCAGTAATAAATTTCTCCAGGAAATACCTTTGCAAAATGAGCATGATTATCTCTAGTTGAGACGTGAAGAATTGATATACACAGGAGCAGTGCCCTGCTACAGGTAACATCAAAAGTCTATGAAACAACCATAATCAGACCAGAAGTCTCCCAAAATCACAGGTTGGCTGTGACTCATTCCATGCTGCCCTTCCTCCTGTGCGGTCTTGCTGAACAGAAAGCCAAAACAAAGCAGTAACATGACCTTTTGCTTCTCCAGTCTGAGACAATATTATTATGCATGAGAGAAATAACCTTAAAAAATTAAGAAAGTTAAGATTTTCTGTATCATGCCACCCAAATACCTTAGTATGCATTTATCCCTAATATACTTAACAAAATGCTTATAATTGTCCCACCAATCACTACTGCTGCATGTGGTAGCTGTGTCAGAGCTTAATAATAGCGGCTATTTTCATCATGCACAAATAATTTAGCAGTAGCTATATTGCATTTATAGCATTTAGAAGCGAAGATGACATCAGTACCATTCAGGAGTTTTTGAGAGCCCTTGTTCTCAAAGATCAATTTTCACTAACTTTAAATCCAAGATGGTTGTATCTCAAACCTGGCTGCTTCCGAGAAAATCTATGGAAGTGATTTGAAGAAACATTAAGGATGAGAGGGATTCAAATCTAACAGAGAAGTTGTATGCTCAAAATCATCCCTTTTGGGGGGAGGTATCAATTAGTATAAGAAAAGAAATATGTTTGCCTATAAACTATTGCTTACTGATAGCCTCTGTCTGACATTCACAGTACTATAAATAGTAATCTTTGTCAATTTTCATCTTAGACCACTAGAGAAAAAAACCAATGTTAGTATTAGACATCCTCCCCACAAACAGCTTGGTAACACTGGAAATGACACTAGTAAGCAAGAGTATTTATAGCTTGGTTTTGATGGGCATTCTGTTTCTCTGGGAATATAAACCAGAGACTTCATGGGGTTTTAGTGCTCCTAGAACTGAAAGTCTAGCAGGAAGCTTACTGGTGTGATTTGGCTATGAAAGCAAAGTAAACAGAAGCACAGATTCAGGCTCAGAAAAGAGTTTCTCTGAAGCAGTAGTTCTAGGATCCGTGGGGGTAATTTGCTTACTCCGTAATACTGTCCACTCAGACAGATCACACAGTCATTTCTAACTATCAATATCCATACTACTGTACAGACCTAAATATCTAGCACATTGCTGCAGCTTCTGATAGTTTTTTTTATACTTTTCATCTTCAGTACAGAAGTAATTTAGTTTGTTTCAATATAGCAGAGTGTTTTACACATGTGGAGGGCAACCTCTGGATGAGCGTTCAACAAGCATTTCTGCACCATGCACATATCACATGTTGCCTACCTGAATAAGTCTGATGGAGAAAGTGCCTGAAGTGGGTTCACTCTGTCCAGACCAATCTGTCATCAGAATGGCTGCAGAAACAGCACCAAACAGATGTCTAATATAACTTGGAGGATGAAGAAATCAGCATGTGATTTAAAAATCCGTGAGCTTTCAGCTTTCTTCCCCCAATATGCATCTTTTAATTAAGGAATGTGCATCATCCTTTAAGTTCTCATGGTACTCCCTAAATCCTTTTGGTGCAATAGTGGATCACCTTTTTTAACTTATACTCCCCAGCAAACGTTAAAAGGCTGCAAAATGGAACGATGCCAAACTTGTGATGTAGACAGAGTCACAGTTCCTTCACAAAGGTGGCTGCACATACGTCATACTCACATTAACTTGTTTATATCCTTCATCTTTCTCTTCCACAAGGACAGCCTCATTGTATTTCTTTATCAAAGCCCTTCAATTTTCTCAAGTGTAAAGTATATCAAATATACTACAAATTTAGTAGGATAATGCAGGACCTACAGCAACTCAGCTTCAAGTCAGTACTTCCGTTCTTAGGTCCTGGCTTTAGTTCTTAAATTTATAACTAAGGGGTAACACTTGAACCCAACTACAGCCTTTGATATGCAATGGCCAGCAACTTGCTGCATGGCCCTGGTTACATAATTTCAATTATATTTCCTCGTTCCTTACTTTAAAAGAGCTTGTAATTCTCAGACAGGGAAAGCCATGCACTCCAAATGCCAAATATTCTTATAGTAAGCTTGTCAAAGTCCCATGATGAAAGGCTCTATATAAGTGCAAAGTGAGAGTAAAATGTTATTAATGGGCGTATAAAGATGCTGTCACCTGAACTTCTAAGCAGCTTTTCACCTCTGGAGAGGATATCAGAACCAAGAAACTGCACTACAAGAAAACTAGCAATTACATGAAGAGTACAACAGCAACAATGGAAATTTTCACTCAGATCAAGATGGAAACGTTTTATTTTTTAACTCAAGTGTTAACACACAACTTTAATGAATTTTTTACAGTTCCTGGCATCAATCAATATCAGCAGTAACAAGCAACGTGTTTTTCTTCCAGCTGAATGAGACTGAAGAAAGAAATTCTGACAGTGAAAAAAAGTAGTAAAATGCCGATGACATCCT
The DNA here is from genome assembly GCA_025447955.1 of Psilopsiagon aurifrons. Taxonomy (NCBI): domain Eukaryota; kingdom Metazoa; phylum Chordata; class Aves; order Psittaciformes; family Psittacidae; genus Psilopsiagon; species Psilopsiagon aurifrons. The sequence continues at coordinate 25,123 of JAOEHY010034512.1, forward strand.
GACATAACCCTACATTTATACAGTTGACAGAGAAAATTCCCTGATCTTTATAACAAAATAATCAAGTTGCTGTGCATCATAACTTCAATCTAATATGAAAGTCATAATACACATACATGCACACACTTCTGGACAGCAAAAACTGAGCGACTAGCGCGTAAAGCAATAAAGTAACTTCAATTTGTAATATTTTCACAAAGTGGAGGTGTGTAGATACATAGCTGGGCAAAATGATTCTGGAATCAGGCCAAATATAAAATTAAATGCTTTGTGACAGCTGTCACTATTTGTCTGTCACGCATCAGAGAACATCAGGCCATACTATGACATCAACTAAAGAATATACATCCTCTTGTCTAGCTACTGTCTAGTTCAGTGCTTTCATGACAACTCTTATGCACATTTCTTACGCCTTTAATTCATACCTGGCAAGAGATTACAAGTGAAATTCCACCTGCACCACTCCCCTTCTTCCTCCATATCAGGAGTAAAAATACTTACAGGGACTCAGTCAACTTTAAGCTTTGCCAGGTAAAATGCAACAGTACAATTCAGAAGCAATCTCCAATCACTCAGCACCTACTGCAGAGGCCTTCTACCACCTCTGTGGATTTGTAATTGCCATTGTTTATTATTCTTCCTCTACCCACAGAAGATCCACAACCACCTTCAGAGAAAGTGGGTTATAACAGCACATTCTCATTTCTTGCAACTTAAACTTTCTCCAATATGCAAACTAGGCAACTTTAAAAAAAACCAACCAAACAAACAAACCCCTGAATGGAAAATAGGTACATATATCAAATTAATCTACCAAATCACTGCTGACAGTCACAGAAATCAAACAACCACACTTTGCTTATTACAGGAGAAGTGGATACTGTCCATTAGACTGAGCAACTTGCTTTGTTAGTAGCCAGTGTGCTACTACGCCAATGTTAGGAGAGCTTGCAAATATGTTAATATAGGTATACAAAATACAACTGATTGTATTTGTCCACAACAGAGTTGCAAAAATGGTGAATAGGAGGAAGACAGGGCAAACTGTAAAGTTACCACAGAATACAAAACATTACATCCTATGAAGTCTCAACATGACCAAAGATTTTATACTTTCAAACAAATGAGGCAGCAGACGCTTGGAGACAGGCATCTTAAAAACTGCATTGGGAGGATGAATAAGCAGCATACCTGTTCTAAACAGATAGCTCAGCCTGGTGTTTTTTATCCCTCTTTCTATAGTAACCAACTTCAAAAGTTTAAGAAACTATACTGTAAAAATTTGTTCAAATTAGCCTGGAAATGGACATAGACTTTAGCTGTAATTGCTTGTGTTTGTGCCAAGTACTGCTGCTATAGCACATTTCTCTTGTTAATGCCTTTAAACTATGAAAACACTGCAATTACTCTGCATCGATTTTAAACACAGGCTTAGCACAAAAACATTTCCAATTTGTAAGCAAAATAACTGCACTATAAATCAAACCATTAAAATCACTATTGGAGCCAAACATGAGCAAATTAATTGAGAACAAGTATGGAGATCTGTCTTTAGACTTCTATATATTAAAACTGTGGTCTTTAGCATCCTTTACATTGTGTTTTATGTCAATCACATGACATGGGAAGAGAACTACTGAATGAAAAGCTTTTTTGCTGAGACTCTCACTGTTAGTCAGCATACACAGAATTGAAGATGACTTGCAAGTTCTTCATTCTGCAAGGTTAAGAAGCACAGATACAGGAAGCCATTTGCTTGACATTACAAGCCTTTTAACACAGCCTAACCGTGGGAACAGTATTAAAATCTTCAATCTCCAACCACCATACTACGAAAGTGTGACAGAAGAGCATGCTGTTAAAGAAGCAGGTGATAACTGCTTCATATAAGGATTAATCTTTCTGTGTAATGTAACAATGCACTTCACAGCAGCACAGATCAAGCCTCCAGTTCACTATCAGGCAAATAAAGCTACAGAAATATGTCATATTTAGTAGTTTCCGGCTTAAAAGACTAGAGATATTTTATTGTTAAATTTGTGATGCCTACAATTGCATACATTCAACAAACAGGCAATAAAGCAAAAAAGACTCCCACTAAAATCAGGCTCTGACATTTGCCATCTGTACCTGAGCAGATGTGTCCAGCACACAAATGAAAGGCTTATTTCTAATTCTGCCAGCTTCTAAAATGACACCATGGTTTAAAAGATGTGCTAGGCTTCCTGATTTTTGCCTCATCCATAACAGAGGTGTTAACAATTCCCTTGTCCATGCGGTACACAGCTGACCCAGCATCACACTGGATCTGCCTGGATATTCCACATGCACTGAAAGGTTGCAGAGGTGCTCTGGACAGCAAGGGCCACGGCTAATGCACAGCCATGGCTGGAGGCAGATGCATCTGCTCAGCCAAACCCCCGCTCTGAGGAAAGAATACATAGAACTGCTTTCTGATTCCCAAAAGAGGAGTTCTGAAGTATATACTGAAGGCATACTGTAGAGGATCTTCTTCAATGGTCCTACCAAATGGACAGAGAAAGCTGTCCTCCAGCAATGCAGAAGCCAAGGTCCCACCAAACAAAAAAACTCAACCAAACCAGACCAATAAAAAAAAGAAAAAAAACCCCAAAACAACAACAACAAAAAAGCCCCATTTCCTCTGACTGTCATTTTAATACCAGAATAAGAATCTGCTGTTGCTACACTCCAACCAGACAACGACTGCAAGGCACTTCATTTTCCAATTAATCAGATCCTAACTCTAAATGCAATTGATATGTCAACATAGGCAAAAACAACTCTCAACATAAAACCAAAGAGTTGTTTCAACATAAAACCAGAGAGTTGTTTCTACCACTCAGCACTGGATGATGGATTCCATCTTTCTGTAAAGAATTACTTCTGTGAGAGGCAATGCCACTGCAGCTCCGCAGTCATGCAGTGGCGTATTTATTATAGAAGATACCTTCACATCATTTCACACTTTTACTGGTAACATATCCCTACAAAATCCACTACCTTTCTACTTTGTCTGTAAAAACTCCTTTACGATGTTTTGAACATGTATGGTTCACCTAAGCATTCACTGACACCTTTATCTTCCAAACGTTATTTGCTGACTTCTTTGCCAAACACAGTGCACGGAATCTATTCAACATGTAAAGTTAGATGCCACGAGCTCTTTTAAAAGCTCTCACAAAGACATCAGCCAACTGCCGCCAGTTACATTAATGGCCACCAACCAAGACTTAAAACACTAAGAAACTAACACACATTAGTGAACTTGCTACCTGCCCTTAAGTTCACTTTTTGGCTGGGCATCAACCATTACACTCAATCAGATTTCTTAACTACAGTCTTCAAGGGGCAAGGGTTGTCTGCTTTGTGTTCATTTGCAGTGACCACTAATAAATGGGGGACTTGGCAGGTTCTTCTTGACTGAATTAATAAACCTGGCAGAGAGTCACAGGAAAGCAAAAGCAGGTGGCAGCTGGGAAGTACACATAACATCAGAGCAATTCTTCCCTAGCTTTTTTTGTTCTGTGAGCACACACATACACGTGCACATACATACACAGAGTTAGCAAGCACTATCAAGAATTGTTGTAAGCCTTTTTGTAATGTTAGACTCATTTTTCTTAATCTATCTAAATTACTAGCTTTAGGTAGGAAATTTTGAGTAGTCTACTTCCAAAATCCTAGCTGGAAAGTTGCAAACTCACTGGCAACAGAAGCATTATGAAGAAAAATACTCTCCAACCCTTCACTTGAGCTATGCAGCTATTACAGGACTGTGTCAATGTGATGTACAATACTTCAGAATACCTGGGTATTCCTATGATTCCACTATCTTGCTCATATATCATTCCTAATCTTCCTTTGAAAAAAAACATAGTAACAAGAAACCAGAAATTGAGTCATAACTGGGGGAGACAGGTTTCATGTAAGTTTAAATGAGGCTCTTAAAGTCACTTAATAAATGGTTTTTGCTTTATCCATTTAGTGCATGACCCATGAAACCAAGGCACCATCCAGACTTTCAGCATTTGAACTATAAATGCAAACATACAGGCATGGGAAGGCACCAGATGGCTCCAGAGATGACAGGCTGGTCAAGGGATATTCTGTCTTTCACCTTATATCTAGGTCAGCAGTTTGAAATAGACCGAAAAACACTACCAGTCTCCACATTGCCCACAGCAGCTGGAAGCTTTTCTAACCTCTAATCAGCAATATAGGGGATGAACAGAGATGACCTCAACCAGTTCACTCTATCAGGGTGGGATGTATAGGTACAGGACACTTGCTTGACAGAACTGTTCTGCAGCCAAAAACGTGATTACACTCAGGTTAACTTTGCACCAACACCAAAGGCCTCAAAACAGAAGAACAGAAGAGAATTGCTATCTCAAGAAGGTAGAAAAAACAGCTCAGCCCCTTACCCTGGCAACACCATCTTACTCCAATGTTTTTCAAACTCACCTTCTAGCACACAGCACCCAAGACAGATGAAAGGCTGATTCAAGTAAGTTCTTATTTAAACTCTTTCTGAAATGGTCTAAAAGCTCATCCTCGTCTAAAGTTGTTTAAATAACAGGAAACATTACTTTAGCCTTGTGTAATGGCTGAAGGACTGACCATCACACATCTAAATTTCAGCACATACATAGCTTTGACTCTTTGTGTATACATTGGGTACAGGAAGGGTTATACAATGGTTCTTACAAACCTATCTGATTAGAAGCTCCTCTCTAGGCACATATCACAGCAGTCTACAAATGAGTCTGAATGAGAGCAAATTCCACAAGAATCCATTCCTACAACTCTTGGGGAAATGTATATTCCTTCTCTGCTTGACTACGAATTTTGAAACACCCCTTGCTGCAGAGTAGCCAGTGACCAAGTTTCACAACCCTGTAAGTGGCAATATTGCAGCTTCTGAATTTATTGGAGCACTACACAACACAGAGCACAGAGCTGGGGGGTGAGGTGGCAGGGGAGGAGGGGAAACAGGTAAAGGCTGGGAACCAACTCACAGTTGGGAGAACAGAAAACAACAGAACAGCAGCAACTTTCCAGAGCCTGCTATTCTAACACACAATGTACTTGACTTTTCATGTAGATCTACCTCATATCTTCCAGATGTCTGATTCAGCAATCCCCAAAATACGCTAGCTTGCTCCTTTCTGCACCTGAGCACTGGATTACCCAGCAGCATGCTTCTGACCCATGATTAAATCCAAGGCAGTACGTGAACATGAAATATTTCAGAGCTACGATGCAGCTATCTCAAAGTACACGCATTAGATGCTGGGCAACTGAGTTCTTTCCTAATAGTAAGAAGTCTTCCTGAGGAGCAGTAATAGATCGGTCTTACTCAAAAAAGTACCCAGTGAACAACTGTGGCTTACAACATATTTTATCTTCCTGTTAACTCACCTATAGTCAAAGGTGCATAAAATTGGAGACAGTTGTTAAAGCAGCTTACAATATAGATGAACATAAAACCCCATTCAGAAATGTATCTAAAATTTAAACCCTGTTTAAAGACTAATTTCAAGATGCTGCTAAAGTGTATGATAGACAACCACTGCATCTGGTATTCAGTACTCTCTATACTATACATCTCTATCCTCTTGTATTCTCTTAGATCAGCATGGAAGGCACTTTTGCTCTTCTTGTGAAACAGAGTTCAAAAGTAACACAGCATAGGTAATGGCTAGGTTTCTGTAAGAAATTCTGGAGTGTGGGGAGAAGGAGAAAAAAAGTTCTACTTTACTGGCACTACTGTTTGGCTGCAGTAGCACCCATTATAGGCAATGCACTGCTCTAAAGCACAAGGAAGCATAACTTTTGCCCCCAGAACATGAAACCAGCACTGCAATTTCAAATCACAGAGCAACTAAAAAGAACTTGGAAGTATTTCAAGACAGTGTTGCAGTTACTTGATAAAATCTGCTTTGGAGTATATTGCTTTGCTGTCTCTTTCACAGCTGAAGCTCCCTCCTCACCATTACAAGCAGGAACAATTTTACTGTACTCTAGAGTTCTTAATTCACTTTTTGGTATTCACTCCCTTCACACTGTACACCCTTTTCAAGACTCTCAATAAATGGACCCATCTGAACAGTACAGCAAAGTGCTGAGTCATCGCTCGACTCCCACTGGAAATAAAAGGTGAGCACAATCAGTCCTTCGACTTACCTTGTAAGTCTTCCAGTTGTAAGTTACTATAAGAGAAGCCTCTTTCACTTCCAACTTCCTGCAGTTCCTGTTATTACAATGGCCTGACTACTTGCTTTAAAAATGCACACTTCCCTTTTTACTCATTACTCCCTTTGTTTACACTAAAAATTAAAAGTCAGGTCCTTCTAAAACTCATGTTTAAGAGCATTTTTTAAAACAAAGAACTACAAAATCACAGTGACTCTTTTATTAAGTAATGTGCTCTGAGCTCTTTTTCTGTCTTTATCTCCCCCCCTATACCTTTTGAGTCATGTTTTCAAGCTTTTCTCCTAAATTGCAAGGGCTAAAGTTTTGTCAAGCTTTTTGGCTTGGTTTCTTTTCAGTGAGTATTCATATTTATAACCCTATGACTCTGGGATCAAGGCTGCAAGAGAACTCTTTAAAGACTGGAAACTCAAAGTCACAATTCCAGCAATATTGAAATCTTTCCAATTCTAACTGCTAAACTGCCATCTTACAATTTGCTGGTAAAGTCATCCATCCATCTTATGGGTTTCAAATGGAGCTTTAATTCAGTCAAGGAAGGTAAAATTAGGTGCTTTGTATCTACTCATACAGTGGTAGCGCACACACTTCATAATAAAAATGAGCTACTACACAAAAAGAAGGAATTTCTTTTGGATCAAGAAGGCAGAACAGGAAAACCAAATGCTGAAGAAACAAACAGCTCAAAATGAGCATGCATTACTGCAAGGATTTAATAGAACTTGGGGTTGGATTTTTTTCCCCATAACTTACAGAGACGATTTGTTGCTTAATTTAGTAAGAACACTATGAGCAGGCTCAAACACTACCCAATCAACCTACCACGCTTTGTAAAAATCCACCTTCTTCTATTCCCTGCACCTCTGCTCACTTAGCCAAGATACACTGTAAGCATTACAACACAATATATCCTTCTAAAAGTTTAAAACTTCACATCTGCACAACTGAAACAAGTGGAAAGTTATCTTTGTTGGTCACGTTCAACTGCTCAGGAATGGGGTAAGTAAGGAGTCATAAAAAACCAAAACTGGAGTCTGTGTAGCTGAAGCAGTGAAAATACATTGGTTTTCCTTTCATCCACAGGAAATAAACCCATCATCTGCTAAGAGGGCTTCTCCCCATAAGAAGAACATAGTGAGATAAAACTACTCAGCAGTCAAAAAATACAGACCTGTGCTTTCTGTCCAGGGTTTGGTTTTTGACAATAAAAAGCGCACTAAGAAAAATGCGCTGAGCTCTCCTAATTCAGCGCAAATACTACAGCATATAAAGAATTATTCTCTTCCTCAGGCTAGGCTATTTCAAATGTCAGTTGTGCTCACAGAGGAATAGTGGAGAAGCCAGTGGGTGAGAGATCTTATACCTACCTGACTTCGGGGCCATGTGCAGGCCAGTTGCTATGGTTTGCATGAAATGACTCGTGACTACAAAAATACAAAATGTATTTTGTATTTGGTTGCTGAAAGAGAAGCAATCAGCAAGTCTGCAGGGAATGACTGAATGAAAAACCCACTTTTTCAGGGCTAATTTTTGCATACACTCGCATCATAAAAGGTAACTATGCTCTAAGAACACTGACACAGAAAGCAGATGTGTTTATGGAAGTGTTCCCCAACATCACAAACAAATAATAAGATCTCCACAGTAGCTGGAAAAGAGTCATTTTGCAAGCAGGTGGTTTGGAGAGCAGTCTAGCATTCTCTTCTCAGGACCTTTCCAATTCCTCTTAAAGTAGCACAACTAATCTAAAGCTAAGAGCCCTTTTCTCCTTCCTATCAAAGACAGAGGACAAAGCTCAGACCCACGTAAGCTGCTTAAAAAGTTCTGTGCCTTTTCCTTTGGTGGCAGAGGAGCTTCACTGACCATAGCCATCACCAGTTACATGAGATATTCTATTCCAGTACCATTCCATCCTGAATGCTCATGCAAGCTTTTGTAGGAAATAAATGAAAAGGCCAAGGCAGGACTATCTGTATTCCCAAAATCATCTTAAATGTTAAGCTCTGGAACAAAGTACTATTCCTGCTTTTGCGGCCATAGACACTTATGCAAGTTTTCCACAACTCACACTAAGACAAGCAGAACTGGGTACCAAGAACCTAGTCCCAGAGGCCACGCAAAGAGAGTGAATCCCAGCTTGTTCCATGGTAGGCAAAATAGGTACTGAAGATCACACAGTATTTTGCCTAAAGAGTTTCTTCCATTGTTCCTAATCAGCCACTTGCTTGAACCCCAGATTTCGGAACCTGCTAATCTCACCTCTGCTTTACCCAGTTTAGAATCACAGAATCACAGAATAGTTTGGGTTGGAAAGGACCACAAGATCATCTAGTTTCAACTCTCCTGCCATGGGCAGGGACACCTCACACTAAACCTTGTCATCCAAGACTCCATCCAACCTGGCCTTGAACACTTCCAGAGATGGAGCATTCACAACTTCTTTGGGCAACCTACCCCAGTGCCTCAACACCCTCACAATAAAGAACTTCTTCCTTATATCTAACCTAATATTCCTTATATTCTTTGGCCTAGAGGCTCATGAAGTCAAATCTCTTCTACATTTCTTCCTCCCTATATCTTGCAAATTAACTCAACCACCTCCAGAATGAATTCTGCTCCTCATTCACCAGTAAAAGTTCTATCACCCCATCACTCTGCTTGCTAGCAGATACTTTTATCCCTTTACCTCACTCAATTTCCAAGTGTGTAAGCTCCCAAAACAGACCCTGCCTGCAACTGCGGCTACAAAACACCTTGCACAACCAGACCCAGGTTTCTATTAGTCTCTAGACATTGCTCTGACACTTACATTAAAGCTTTTTTCTCCAGCTATACTATTTGGTCAAATAAAGATACCTCTTTCTATAAACCTCAACACACTAATAAGAGGACAATAATAATGGTGGTAAAAGCAATAGCAGTAGCACTGTGTAAGAGCCACATAATCCGCACAAGCAAGGACAATAATTAACTGTAATACCATGTCTGGGACATGAATTGAAGAGCAGTCTGCCCACTTGGGCACGATGTGGAATTTAAGAAGGCAGCACATAATTACCAGAGCTGGCCTTGGCTAGGATACCAGGATTAGCACTCCAGCACTTCAAAAACGTTGCCAGGAAAGCTGTTCTACCTCTCATCCAAAAGAAATAAACCCATCATGTGCTAGATGGCCCCCAAACCCTATGTGAGGCATCTTTTTTTGTTTGAGAAAACTGTCTTTACTGATCTACCTCAGTGACTTGCAGTATTAATGCATCTCTTAGCGGTGGACTAGACCAGTATCAACTCAAAAAACCAAGTGCTCTTCCCTGGTTCATCAAGAACACACTCTTTGCTATGTCAATTTTTCTGTAGATTTCTCAGACAGTTACACAGAGACATTAAAGGAAACAGTGACCTAATTCTGACACTGTGATTTCATAATGTAAAGGTAACCTAGTTCTTCAGTAGTCCCAAAACTCGTCTTCCTGACAGATGACCTTCCCTCCAGAGTATTTAATATTACTTTCAGCAATAAGAGGACTGAATAGATATGCAAACTGGAAATTAAAAAGCCTTACTTTTCCTTGAGATCAATTCAGATAACATGCACAAACACTGAAAAAAAGAAGTATGAAATATATTTATGTGCAGCTCTGCCTTCTAAGATACAGGCAATCAAATCTCTTGCTTCATTAAGAAGTAAGATCAAGGGTCTCACTGAAAAGTTGTTTCCCCACCACGTTACAGCACTGCCAAATTGTTCAGATGCATAGAAGTTTACTTTAATTTTCTTCAGCAACAACACGTATGGGCCCTAAATGGGGTCATGAAAGTTCTTGGTACAACAGTTACAATTAAGACTTAGCAAGTGATGTCTTTGCACAGTTATCAAGTGATTAAGAGTTAGCAGGTATCTCTGGCTACACAAGTGAGTGTAGCCAAAGACATCTGGCAAACAGGAATATGATAGATTCCTACCATATTATTAATCTGATCAAAAAGGTTTTACATAATTAGATAAAAAAAAATCTCCACCACCAAGAAACAATTTCAACAGAAAACTGCACTGAAAAGCAAAACATAGAGAAATCAGCCAGGATAGAGATCAGCTTAGTATGACTTACCCTTATGCATGGCATGAAAACATGGAGAAGGGTAAGACAGGAAACAGTCATGGACTTTTCAGGGATCAGGCTACCTGCACAGCCTCATTAACCACAGGTAGTGAAATGGAGAAGAGCTTCATTGCAGCACAACACTGCACATGAAGAATCAGGATTCTCAAAGGAATGACATTACTTCAATAAGAAAGTGCAACAGATGAAGGTAAGTTTCACCATCCACCACTCTTGCATTACTATGAACACAAGTAAAAAAGGGCTAACTTCTCTTAGACTAAGATTTTACCACTACTACACTTCTGTACACAGAAACTTCACATACACACACACACAACACCATGTAGCTATTTACAACCACCATTAAATTAATTGGATTATTTTATTTTATTTCATAAAAATGCTAAAAATAATACTAAAAATACTTTAATAAAAGTATGGCTATCTATCTTTTTGGAATGCTTTCTAGACAGAATGCTTGGTCAGCATTCACTCTTCCCATTTGCAATCTTCATTGCTCTGGAAGGCCACACGTGTGCATGACAGCCTCAAGTTACAGTTCTGTGAATTTCACTGCACAAAATTCAATGCACTGTCTTTGAAAAGTACTACTCTTGTCTTCCCAAGACTTCTTTCCAATTACATCAGTGGCATACACTCCTATGCAGTGTAAAGCAGCCAGGTAGAGCCCTCCACCCTGGCCTAAGAACCTCAAACAAAACGTTTTTTGAAGTAGAAAGCCTGAATGTGCAACAGAAAATGCCAGGATTCACCATGAACGCTGAAGTCAGCTTGAACAACTCAGCTACTAAAACCAATAGGATGAAACTCCCAAAATCCTCCTGGCTAACACTTCAGTGAGCAGCACCCTCACTGAAAGGTATACACCATATCTTTTCTCCCTCCTTTGCAAGTACTCTCCAATAATGTGGTCAGTTTAAAGGTGGTAAAGAACTACAACGTAATTAAAAATTGTTCTCATTAGTCAACCTCCAAGAATACAACAACCCTGTCTTACTTTTTCTGAGGAGTATGTCCTTCATTTCGTGGTAAACAACAGCCAGTCAATTTCTACACTGAGGTTGCACAGAGAGGATGGACTGCAGATTCCCTGCAGACAGTCACAGAGACCATTCACCAAGCCTGGGAACCCTAGCTTTGGGATCAAGGCGGACACTGGTAATCAACATGTGAAGTTCATCTGCCTTCTGGAAGGATTCACAGAGTGTGATTCCTATTTCCTTCACCTTTCAAGAGTTCTCACCATATTTACAATCAACTCTTGTACAATTATTTTTGGAACACAACAATTACAAACTAGCAGGACATTAGTGGGATTATGGCTTTGTAAAGGAACAGATTCGCTGCTTCCCCATTCCTGCAATTCATTTCCTCCTCTCCAGTTGGAAAAGGTAGAGAAACAACACACAGACAAATATTTTTCAAGGGGTATCACCTTCTGCAGCCTACATGCCATTACTGGTTCCACATCACTTAAGAACGAAGACAATGTGGACTACTGGAAGTGATTGCAGAATTACCAGCTCCAAAAGCCTGTAACACCCTAGAAAGACAATTATCATCCAGAGGTCCCAAGCATCGAAAATTTAAACCACTAAAGTTTTGCATTATTTTGCATTGAGCATAGCTTTCTTCCAAAAGGTGAAGTAGAAAAGCAGTAAGGGGGTCCAGTGTTACAATACATCTCTATTTTGGGGTTTTTTTGTATCAGCCATGTTTTGTCTCAAGGCTACAGTTCAGCGGTAACTATGGCAGCGTTCCTGTGCTTTTGCTTTGCACTGACTGTGGAAAGTCCCCATGAAGTCATGAATAAATGGAGCTCTTTATGCTTTGCCATGGGATCACATGGGTGTTATCAGTCCAGAATAACCAGGAATCTCTTTTACAGAACTACACTATTCTGAAAATAGAAGAATGAACTCATTTAAGTAGGTCTTCCCAGTTCAGTACCTTTGAATAAGAGCTGCTAAATAAAAGCTCATGTCATTTATCAGCTGAATTGTATTTTCTATCCCTACTGCTATATTTGAATGACTAGGCTCTAAAACAACTTTTAGAAGTCTCTTCCTAATAACTTGAACAGAGATAACTTGGAGTCATGTGACTTAACAGCAACTAAATCAAGATCAGAGGTTTTGCTTAATGGCAAAGGCATTTTAAATTAAGTCTCCCATTAAATGACAGATAACTGTGAGTCCGCAAATGGAAACATCCTTGTCATTAATCACTCAGACACAAGGACGCTGTACTGAATATTGAACCTAAGATCCATTTGCTTTAGCCATCAACAAAGAAACAATTTAGAAGCTCTTGTAATCATGTTTACCTGTCTGATCTGAAGCATCTATAGTAGAACAATTTCAACCATAGCGTTTCTGTCAAGTATGAGTGAAGCTTTTGGGAAACCTGTCAGATAGAGCATCCATAGCATAGATCTCCCTGTAGCAGACATCTCGTAGCATAGATAAATAATTAAGGCAAGATAACCACTGTCTATGGAGTCAACGGTGTTTTCAAGATACAAAAAACTCCATCACAAGCTTTTGAGAGCAAGCTTAACAAATCCTCAGGCACTAGCGTCTGGCCAGTCACTGAAGGGAGTACCAGGCATTCAGGAGTTTGAAAACTGGACATCGACCCATCCTTCTTTCAGACAGCTGACTTCACCAGCAGCAAAGCCCAGCTGGTGATAAAAGCTTTCAAAAATCCCCCTTTTCATTATGCATATTCGAGTTCATGACTGAAGTTGCTGGTTTGGTGGGCTTTTTGGTTGTCCATTTTGTTGGGTTTTTTTTGCACTTAAAGGCTCAGGTATGATTTTCTAAAAATGGACCTCAGATAGGACTAGAGTACAAGGCTTCATTTTCCAAGCACTTGCACAAGAGTTATAAAGTAAAAACTTTACTAAAAACCATACAGTCCATTAAAGAGGCTTATTTTAATGGGCTCAACTATTGTCAAGTACTCTAAACCAATTTAAGTTAGGCAAGTTAAGCATATTCACAACCAAGAGTAGCCAGTCCACTGTTTTACCCTGGAGAACCAAAAACATTCTTGCTCCTTCTTCCTGGAGTGCCAGGCAAAAGGCTGTTATCTGCTTGGTCTCAGAGAGCTGAGCTGTGTCTTACCTTTAGAACAATCTCAAACTTGATCATGTGTTTCTTCACCATTTTTAGATCAAAACAACAGGACACCTAATTAAAGCAAAACAAGCACCACTGATACTACCTAATCCTTCAGAGGAATCAGGATCATAGATGGTTTGGGTTGAAAGGAACCTTAGAGCTCATGCAGTTCCAATCCCAGCCATGGGCAGAGACATCTTCCACCAGGTTGCTCAAAGCCCCATCCAACCTGGCCTTGAACACTGCCAGCAATAGGGCATCCACAACTTCTCTGGATAACCTGTGCCAGTGTCTCACCACCCTCATAGTAAAGATTTTTTTCCTAATATCTAATCTAAATGTACCCTTTTTCACCTTAAAGCCACTCCTCCTTGTCCTGTCCCTACATGCCCTTGTCAAAAGTCCCTCTCCAGTTTTCTTGTAGGCCCCTTTAGTATTGGAAGACTGGTATAAGGTCCCCCTGGAGCTTTCTCTTCTCCAGGCTGAACAAGCCAAACTCAGCGTGTCTCCGGAGCAGAGGTGCTCTAGCCTTCTAATCATATCCGTGGTGCTCCTCTGGACTTGCTCAAGCAGGTCCACATGCCTTTTGTGTTGGGGGCCCCAGAGCCAAACAAAATACTCCAGGTGGGGTCTCACAGTAGCAGAGTAAAGGGGGTGGGGGAAATAATTCAAGCTCCATCAAGCATGGTGATGACACTGTCATGTCTCTGTGATAAGCTCCGTACTCCTTTTTCCTTTCAAGCATATGCTCCTGGCTCTGCACGCTGCCTTTTGTTTCAGCACTGCTGTACTCATTCTAGCCATAAAGCAGATCTGACGTCTATATAATCCAAAGCAGCCATAATTGAAATAGCCTCTTTTTCCTCTTCATGCTATTGTGTTTGAACATTTTCTTTGCTAAACCTGCCCACAACACATCCTATAACACAGATAACCTTGAGATGACGACTGAGGAAATACATCACAGACCAGACATACATCTGCACTGATACTGCAGCAAAAACAGCCACTGCTGAAATGAATGTCACATCAGGTTGCAGTATTGGAAAAACAGACAGAAGCAGGAGACACTATGGGGCAGAAGCAATGAAAGAAGAACCCTCCCACCCTCC
>JAOEHY010034513.1:3222-15377 GCA_025447955.1 Psilopsiagon aurifrons
CTCCAGGAGCAGAGGGAAGGAAAAGGGGGAAGTGAGTGAACAAACTGCGTGGCTGATTTATGGCTTAAACCACGACAAGCTTGAACAATCCTCCCTTCAGATAGGACTTGCAGTTGATTACCAAATTCTGTGGAATACCTATGACTATTTGAGAGGGGAACAAAGCAATGGACAATGGTAATTGTACATAACAGGTACGTAGCAGAACAAAATTATCCAAGGGAAAATAGTAAGTGCCAGGCAATTAAATACTTGTTTAATTTAGGTGAATAATTAAATAATTTAGGTGAATTATACTTTTCAGTGTGAAGTATTGAAAATACTTTGATTTATTAAATAAATAAATTGTACTAATCACTAGAAAAAATATTGTAAAAATCAATTCTATCTGAGATGTTCTTCTCTGATCTGTCTTGTCCAAGCCCTGTGTTAGTCCATGAACAAAGTCTGAATGAGTTTAACTAGTTAGGCACTTTGCTAACTGATAGGGAGTAAAAGGTAATGTGGATTGTTTGCTCTGTATGTAAGGAAGGGTTTTTTTAAGCTCTGCTAACCTCACTAATTTACTTACTACATGGATTTCAGTCTTCAGTCTTTCATGCAAAAGACCAGCACAGTAAACTGCATGTAATTCAACTTAACTAGTATGGAAAATCTATACAGTATTTGCTGGGGCTACGCATAATGCTCTGTGAAGTCTGGGTAATCTGCACCATATGCTTAACCCAGAAAGCCTTTTTATTTTGGAGTGCTTTCTCTCTTACTGCACACCAAGCAGATTTGGATTTGACTGTGGTAATGCTCTTGATGCTTCGATTGATAGATCTTTCGAGATATTATTAGTTCTATGTTTAAGCTGAGTTACCTTCTGGCGCAAAAGAAGTTCTGCCTGGCTTCTGTTTATGTTTTTGCAGTACCACCTGCAACAAGAAGATAATCTCAGGCAGTAAAAATTAATGTTTCTCTGTTTCACATAAGTAATCCATCTTAATAGCCCAGTCCAAAAACCTGAACAGAACCATTGTTGTATATAAACATCTCTTAATTTGGAATTACTTTATTAGACCATTGTAAATGTGACAACCTTTTTCCTCATTCACTGTGGTTAAATATGAGCTCAAACAAAAGAAAGCCCAGGAAACAGTTACACCAATCTGTGATGAAATTTGCAGTCCTGGATGCTGCATCAAGCCTCTCTTATCTAGAATGTTGCAGAATTTTACTTTTCTCTCCAGAATATTAGGTTGAAGCAACTGGAATTATCTTCTAGTCAATTAATTACACGTTCAAAACAGAAAGAGATCAGAATATAGAAACATTACATAGCAAGCCTAGGAATAGGAAACATTTGTATTCTGACATTTTGATTTATGAAAGTGAATGGTGTTGAAGTGCTCAGTGTTTGTAACTTCACATTTCACACTCTGAGGAAATAGTTCCAAATCAAAATCGTTAATTCATTCCAAGAGGAATGTTTTGTAACAAAAAGAGTTGTTGATATACACCTGATCATGTCTAATAAAGATTGCAGGATCAAGCACTAAAGTGTATTGCTGCAATCCAGCTTTAGAAAAGAAAGAACAAACATCATTATCAAGGATACTCACTCATATGTTTCTAAATTACTTTTCTTGTTCTCAGTAACATAGTTGCTGGGAACTAGACCTTCATTTCTGAAACAAGATATTGGGAATAATGTTATGGTATGGCATAAAACATTAATAGGATTAAGATAAGCATTTTCCTTTTGTTAAATTACGGAGGTTCCTTATGCTATTGGCTATGCTGCTAGATACAGAATCCCAACATGGAAATTGAAGTCAGAGTCCTTTCAGCCCAAGCACAAACTTTCTGCCCCGCAACTGTGGAAGGCTACTGAAAAGAAAAAAATCACCTGGGACAGATGCTGAGAGTAGTATTCCCAACATCATAGCTCAGGATACACTGAAGAAAATGCAAAGGAGAAAGGGGAATGGCATGGAACAAACATAAACATGGAAAGGGTCCTAACTGAAGTTATCTTGCTTTCTAAAGCATCCAGGAATTTTAAGTCAGGGATTTTGTTTAGGCACATATCTTTATAATCTCTATGGTCTTTAAGAAGTGTTTACATAAATACATTACACTGTAAAGCACTTGAAGTATGGAAAGCTGGATTTACACATGGCCCAGAGCCCAGTGATTCACATGGTCTTCAAATGTCCTGATGCTGCTCAGGAAATTACTGAGCTTAGACTTAACTCTGAATTCCCAACAGATTCTAGATTCCCTGCCCATTTTTGGGGCACCAAACATTGCTGAAAGTCTGTCTTGTCAATCCATGTGCCTCAGACATAGCCAAACATGTTCAAACCTGCCTCTAAATTGTCATATGCCTCATTCTATCTGCCTGCTTCTGCAGGAGGTGTTGTAGGTTTTCTTCTTTCTTTGTAGGGAGATTGAAACAAATGCCCATTCTCTTACCCATGTTTGTCTCTTGCCTTCCACCAGTGGGGGTCATGCTGTTCGAGGATAATGTATTCTTCTGACTTCTTGAGCGGCAAATCTGAGGGTCCCGTAGCAAAAAAGTCGTAGAGTGCAATAACCCTGGGTTTTTCTGTGTAGTCTTCCAAGGCCTCAGCAGGTAGAGGAGGTAAGGGCTTGTTCTTTAACTTTAATTGCCTCTTAGGCTAGTGAAAAAGAACTGTCTTTCTTAATTATTCTTTTCTCCCAACTATTGCTTGCTTAGTTCCCCTGCTACTACACTGTCTCAGGAACTAAAAGGAACTCAGCATGGTCATTGCTTCCCATTGTAAAGCCCTATCACATTGTCTCTCATAAAATAGCAAGACTTACATTTGAGTAGGTTAGTGTAGAAGACAAAATGACAATGAAAACTACAGTTAATAAACTACAAACCAACTACATAATTGGGTGACTTCTACATGGTTTGAATGATGGGACAGCTCCTCAGCTGGTGGAAAAGTGGAACAGCATTGAAATCAGTGGAGTTACAATGTCTGGAAATTTAGTCATTTATCTGGAGAATTAATCCAGATAGCACTGTAGACGTTCTTAGCAAAGCAGCATGAACATCATCATTTTCTTTTGCACCAGGTTAGGTTCTAGCTTTGCATTTAATTTTCCTTAGAAAACTCAGATTGATTCAACTTAGATTTAGTAAAACTGATGGGGATGTTTCGCATGCCCGCTGAGCAAAGTGATTTTACATCAGACCAACAGGGACATCCCACTCTTCCCATCTGCATCACCCAAATACAAAAGTGGGAGAAGGAACCACCCGTCTGTGACAGCTTGCTGAGGAAACATCACTGTGACCCTGTATTTACATCAGCATGAATTATCAGATACCTTTTCTCTATAATTTCTATGCAACAAAGAACCTTACATGCTCAAGAGTTAGTTACTGTTCTGCTTGTTCTGGTACTAAGCCACCATACGGCACATCACCTCAATTCTCTATTGTCACCTGCCAAAACATTACTTACCCTGCACTTCCAAGTGGGTGCATAGGAAACATCTGGTTGTGAGGCTGAATACTGGGTCACCAGGCCAGTATCAGGGTCCAGGTTCATTTTTGTTCTCATTGCTCTGATTTTGAAAAACATAGAGTATTTGTATGAACATGTATCTATAAATATTCACATAGAAATATTCATGGATACGTATGCTTTCATTAGGGATATGCAGGGTAGTGTATCTTGAAACTTCAGTATAATTAGCAGTTCTACCGAAAATAGAGGAATTTTAAGACGTACTTTATGTATAGATATATTCATCCTAGTTGCTGAAAAGCTAAAGTATTTCACATACCTTTTTTGTACCGTGCAGCAGCAGCAGCAGCAGAAAACAGACTGGATGGTGTGATCTGTAAACGAGAACATTTTCCGTATTTGAAGTTTTCCTGGGTTTTTTGTTTTGGTTGGGTTTTGGGTTTGTTTTTTTTGGTTTGTTTTTTTTTTTTTTTCCCCACAAAACTTAAAGACTGAAGGACTATGGTACACGGTTAGCTCCTTTATTAGCTCAGTCTTGCTGTAAAATATCTAGCAACACATTTAGGCAGAATTTGCATCCACCAAAGACAGCAGAGCCTTCCTACCCACCCTACTTACCTGTTTCTACTGTCTCCCTTACAATGCCTTCGCAATTACAAGGCCAGCTCACTAAATCAGAAAAGGCAGGAGACCTAGTCAGCCAGATCAGTACTGATGTGACTGATACACTTGCCCACATAAGCTCTAACCAGCGCAGTGAAGGGCATGAGAACATCATCAGGGACAGGAGACGGAGAAATATCCCCTTCAGTACTGAAAGAATTTTTGGATCATTCAAGTTAAATCCAAAACCAAACGTGCCTGTTAAGCTTTTACTTATTGTGAGGTTTATTAAACGAGATGCATTAGATTCAGTACTTTGAATTGATACGTTTTTCCCATTTCTGTTGCAGCCATTGGTATAATATATGCTTTAGCCCAGGCTTTAAGTACTAGCAAAAGATGTGCTGTACATTTATGTGCCAAGTTGTTGATGATCCTGAGAAAAATCCATTGGACACATCATCACATCATACATTTAGAGAGAAATCAATCCAATGTATCTTGTGTGAGGAGCAGAGTGGGTGTGGCATTAAATAGGTCAGAAGGCATTAAGAAGATTCAAAGGAGGCAATTAAATGGCTGATATCCACTCTAGTACAATTCTACTCAGGCTGAGACCTACTTTCACCAATTTGTATTCCCACAGCAGTTTGAGCCAAGCTGTGGCTGCTATGGCCCTGTGCCATTTCCCACTGCACTGCTATTCATCCTACCTTCAGCTGAGCAAGATGGGATGTTAACATGGCAGAGAATCTGTCTCTGCTAGGTCGGCTCCCTGAACCATCTTCCCTGTCCTGCATCACTGGTGGGTGGGTAGGGGAGCAGCAGCAGGGGAATGAGCTTGGGCTTTCCTGTGCTATGTACAGTCTTCTAGGAAGCATGAGAACCAGCCATGCATAGGCAAAGTTCCCCTCATATGCAGCTGCGCAACAGAAAACAAACTTTATATCCCACTGCAGTATGTCCCATTTTTCTCTGGCACAGATGTCAGAGAATGAAAAAGCTCTCAGAATTTATATGAGATATCCCAACGCCTCAGGATTTTGATGCTTTGTATTTCACATGATATTTCTTCATAGGGTCCCACCAGTCCCTTCCACTTTGTTTTCCTCCCATGATGTTTTTGCCTTTTTGATCCCAATGACCTAGACCAGCCTGGAATAAACAGGATGCCCTTTGTGGTGTCTAGTGAGAATTTTTGGCAACGCCTGTTACTGACCTTTCCGTCAAGTGTGCTGAAAGTTTGTATACTCAAAGCATTAAGTAACCTTACTGCATAATGAAAATGTAATTATTTTCTCTATCAAGGTACATAATTTAGCAAATCTTGTGCTAATAAAAGAAAGGAGAATGTCAGATACCAGAACAATAACACCAAAATTAGTTCTTAGTTCGAAGAGGAAGAGACCTGTCTCATAAGGGCTTTGGTTAGACTATTTATCCTGAAAGTCATGGGGCAATCTCCCTTAGACTGTTACATCCTGTGAAGAATATATTGTGTGGGAAGCTGGTGAACATACAGTAATCAGAAGACTTTATCAACTGCTTGATAAAAGTTTCCACTGATGGCTATGCAAAATAAAGCAATTACAAACACCTGAGGCAGCTGACACTGACATTTTTCTTTAAGAAACAAGGTAAAAAGGTATGGGCAGTGCAATTTATTTGCTGCATTATTTCCCAGGGTACATTGAACTGTTCCTCACCTGTTTAAAACTGTTTCATAAACAGTGAACACCAGGGTGAAAAAAATTCTTGAGTGTCTTTTACTTGAGCCTGTGCCAGGAAGTTCAATTGGTGTTTGCAGTTAGTGACAAACAGTGAAAAGAATATGACATTCAAAAACTCGTCTGTTTCTTCTGATTAAACCATCCAAGTCTTTTAATTCCTCATTAGCTAACTTGCAGTCCTTGTAGAGCACTTAGCAGAAATATTTCAAAGCAGCACTGCAGAGATTCAATGTGATGCTAGAATGATCTTCTAGTAAGACTTTAAAGATGGGTCTGTTACCATGAAAATGAGAGGTTCAGACTGGTGTTATGGACGTGTAATTGCCTTGCTTTTCTTTACGAGCCCAGCAATTTGCATAAATGTATAGCATAAGCTCAGGAATCCTTTCTGCCTTCAGTGAATTTGAGACTTGCTCCATTAATATACACTTTTAGTGTTTGACCCCCACTTTACTGTGCTAAAAATAAATGAATGTGAGATGTTTTTAAAAATACCCCAATATTAAATGTTTGTGTCACTACAGAAAGACCCAAAGTTGCTCTGTGATGCTGTTTTAGAAAGATGGACAATGCTACAAATGGCAAAAGCTTTGATACATTAAATGAATAGCTCTATTAAACTGGTTCACATTTTGACCTTCTAGCAGCCGAGGAAGATGTGTACACTGAGGGCTGCCTCCAAGTGCCATAGTAATGTTCACTGAAGCACTACAGGAAACCTGAATTTTCTGCCTGAAGCTTCTCACAGCTAAACACTCCCTTCCTGTGGCTTGGGCTCTTCCTTCCTTTCTCTTTTCTTCAACAGCCATCAGATGAGCTAAGAAATAATAAAAATAATTTATATTTTAATACAAAAAAGCACTATATTTTAAAGTGCAAAAAATTCAAAACCAGATTCTTAGAATTTACTTGTTGTTTTAAATATCTCTTCTTAATTTTCCTTTCTGCTACACCCTAACTCAAGCGACTGATATCGATCCGATTTCCTTCAACTTTGGACCAAGGACCTTTTCTTAAGCAAAACACCGTATTTGTCAAAAGGTGTTATAACCACATATAGTATTATAAGGCCTTGACTCTAATGCAAGCGACCACACTGAAGAGTTCATAAATTAAAGATTTACCAGTGAGAATTGTGCTTCAGCATTTTGGATTCCGTATTTTGAAGAGAACAGAAACCCCAATAAGATTTACCATGTTACGAATACCAGACCATTTTGACAGGACACAGAAAAGATATGTAGGCTAACCAAAAGAAGATCTCTTCCGTAATTTTTAACAGTAAAAGCATTTTGAAGTCTGTTAAAATAAAGTACTTGTGGGCCTGTTATTATTTCCAAGTCCCACTTTTCTGTTTCTTACCTAACAAAAGATTTTCCCAAAAATTCATATCTTGATTCTTTCAAATTCACAAGAAGGAAGGTTTCTCCAGCATTCACGGCCCCACTAAACCTTTCAGGCCACATTTTCTTGAGTTCTATCAAAACATAAGCTACACATTTCACTTTGATCCTTAGAGTAAGTAATCGTGGTGCAATTAAAATTAGTAGCTTATAACCTAGGTTTAAATCAAACAAGATAAGTATTTGAGCTGCTGAATCCAGAATTTGATAGATTTCTTTTTCAGCTGTGTGGAGAATGTGATTTCTCCCATTTCTGGTAAAAGCTCGCAACTTCAAGCGAAGTTCAGCCAATTCTACAAATAATTTAACACAGGAACAAAACACAGAGCCCATGTCACTGCTCACGTCTGGTTTTCTGCAAACGACTGTATTAGGAGGAAGACACTCATTTTCAAAACTGTCATATTATCTCCCTGGTGAGAGGTTAACAAATATGAATCCCAACACTAGCACAAGGCCCTAGTTAAGTATGATGTCCAAATATCAGACCTTTTATCATGCACAGAGAACAAGAGAACAGGGGATGAGAAACACGTGAATGAAGTGGAAGTACTAGGAAACTGGTGTTGAAGCTAGCCTGATGAATACTCAGCCTAAAAATTTGCAGCTGACATTTTGATAACCAACTTGAGGCCTGAAAACAATTTTACCTGTGCACAACAGGGCAGACAGAATGCTAGAGGAAGAAGAATAAGACTGTTCAGCTGTCAAGAACAGCTATTTGCTTGAGAAGCTGAAAGACAGTCCCACAAAAAACAAAGACAACATAGTGAAAACACTCAAGTCCTTTGAGATGGTCTACTACTGACAATAACTGGCCTGATAAAGTTCATAACACCCAGCAGCAAGCTTTGGTTTGATAAATTTTTCTGTATAGGTGGGAAATTCACCCACCTTTACATGTGCAATCTTCCTCCTATCTTCAGTTATAACTCATTCTAATTTGCAGCCTTGGAGAAATAAATTTAAACCAAATTTAAAAGGAACAAGTTCAAAATTAATTTTTATTATTTGCATTTTCTCATTTTATTGTTTCATAGACTTATTGGCTTGGTTTTGTTTTCCAATCCTCCTTTCTCAACTCACTACTAGTTTTGAAAGCACTGTAGTCCATGCCTATGATCCAGAGTCTTCTAGCATGTTTTGCAAGCAGTTCTTGCTCTTGCAGTGGGGCAGCAGGTTGACTGTGTTCAACACTGCAAACTCAACTTCATCAGCGAAACACAGATCTTTACTGTAATAGATGGTATGATTCCTAATCTGGTATGTCTGTCGGTTTTCAACAGCACTAGGAAAAAACAATAATACAGTAGAAAGCCATACTATATAATTTGCTTCTAAGAAACACTTGACAAAACATGCTTTCAGCTTTTTCTATGCCTAAGCTAAGGCTTACTGCCTTTCCTGTGAGCTTATTCTGCTCTGGAGAAAAGACAGCTTCAGTTCTACTTAACTTTTTATTTTATGACTATGCTGTATAGGCTTTTAAGGACAGTATATAGGACTCTCTCCTTATCTGTATGTAAAAGCAAATGTATTGCCAATCCATCATGCAATGGATTCAAATTTCTGCACAGTTTCAAAAGACAAGATAAGAAGTCTGAACAGAGATCACCTGAGCAGCAAAGAGAAAGCTAGTTGGCATTTTTATGGCAATATTTAAATAGCTCACTTGCTAAGTACACCACTGTTACACAAAGCAAAACTGCAAATAGTCAAAATACACAGCCCAGCTTACTTACAGGTAGAGAAAATCATGGTTGGTTGTCCAATTATATTCAAATCAAAATGCAAACCTCTCTTCATCAGCTGTGTCAGTAAAACAGCCCTGAGCTCCTCGCTCTGATATAAACATGGTAAACCACAGATACTGCTTGACCCCGCCTACTTAGCTTTTATTCAAAAGAAAAAGCTCCAGACTAGAATGTGAAAAGTTGTCTGCTCTCTGGTGTTCAGCACATTTTACACAACAAAGTTATTAAACTGCAATCAGTAGGGCTAAGGGCTACATTAAAAAAGGGGAAAAAAAATACAGCAGGTGTAAATCACAGCATTTGGCTCTCCAAATTTCCAAACCTGACTACAGAAACACTCAAATGCAATTTTGTTTGAAGGCATTTAGCTAACTGTAGTTACCTTTAATAGTTTGATTAGAAACAAACTTCACCATACTTCTCTCTGCCTAGTTGTAAAGAAAACCAAAACCACAGTTTTACAATCTATTTTCTATTATGGTATAGTACATACCATACACATGATATATAATATATATGGTACAAAAGCACAAGTAACAAAAGAAAACCAAAATAAGTAATAGGCTTACTCAGGAGGTGGCTGCAGCAAAACTGAGGTGCAAATACTCCTCATATTCCCTGGTACAAAGTTAGATTAATTGAAGCAGGCTTCAGCAAGACTGTGGAGGCATAAGCCTCTAGCAGAGAGAACAGGGTATGTTACATACAGGATTATGTACATATAGGGTATGTAACTTCTAAAGAGATTTCAGGTATTTCTGCACTGAACGCTTCATCATGGCCAAATTAATTCAAATAAATATTCATACATCTACATATATATTTAATATAGAGGGTACATTCACACACATGTAAATGGACTAACACCATATTCACATAAACAATGAGTGTGGTTTATGATGCACTAACAGCAAATGACTGGCAACTCATTAGCTGGTACCAAACGTTCATTTTATTTAAATACACATGTAGTATGACATTTTCTGTTAAGAACAAAAAGGCTAGATCACTATATGTACATGACAGACAGAAAGAAAGAAGAGCCCTTCTTAAATACAGTAGAGTTTACTTTCTTTCATTTACAGCTTCACATATTTAGTTGGGCATGTTAGTGAAGGCAAGACAAACTTGTGCTTGAAAATTTCAAGAGAAAAAATACTTTACATAAATAAAGGCACAGAGCTTATATTTACATACATACAGCATATAAATTACTTCATAATTAATGTAAAACAAGGTACTATGGTACACTGACAGCCAGTTTTGCTGAATCTTGGACTTACTTTTCATGTGTAACATCAAGACTAACCACAGGAGGTCTCTGGTTGACCAAACAGCCTAGAATGGCATGGGGCACACCACAGCTCCATTCTGAAACAAAGACTTTTTGAGTTTTAAACTAAACTGAAGACTATGCTTTTAACAACCTACTGTGCAAATGAAAGAGGCATATTTTGTGTTCTTGATGTGACATAAACCACCTAACAACCAGGAAAAATAATGTTTCTGGAGAATCTCTAGAAACATTTCAATGTCAGTAAATAGCCATTTATACATACGTTCAATTTTTAAGCATGCAAATCACTATTAATACTACTGCCTGCGTAAAGAGAAACTCAGAAATGTGGACTGCATGTACACAAACCCAACCCAATAAATGCAAATCACGCTCCTGGGCTTTGGCCACATTCTCCCTCTTCCTCAATAAAGAGCTCAACTTCCCAGCTAGGCCAACTTCCCAGAGAAAACAGAGGCTGCTACTATTGCTGAAGAGACTTTGCTTGTTTCCCAACATCACATAAAACTCTCATTGTACTGGAGTGGATCAGATGCTGAAGATTCTCCACACTATTTAGCAGCATTCAGCAGCTCACAGGATCAAGCCTTCAAAAGAAATGGTGAAGCCACATGTCTAGGAAGTGGTTTCTTTCCTGTACCTGTGCCGCTGCTGTATTTTTTCAGAAAGCATCTTCACTCTCTGCAATGACAACGATTGTGTGAAGCAACTCTTCAAATGTTGGCCGTCCCTCTGGTTTCTAAAAATAAAAAGCACACACAGCTGTGATCACAAAGCAATAAAGTTGTGTGGCTTTTGCTAAATTATTGGTCTTGATATCAATCCTGTGGCAATTAATTAACAGTTCATTAAATGTGACATGCAAAAATATCTCCATCTTGGATGTTTCAGTATCTCAGTAAGCATCACTTTTTTCATGCTCTGAAAAAGCATAAATAAGTGTTGCTGGACTGTACTCTTCACATCATTCACCATTTTGCACAGGGCAAGGCTTTTGCATTTTTCTTCCCTATCCCCACCTCCCCCAATGAATTGCTCCAATCTTCCATTATGCAAGTTGTTCGTGCTCCTAAGGATTCTGAGTGTCATTCCCTGAAGCCTCTTTTACTTCAACATTATTTTTTTGGCTCTGAAACGAAACTGTGTAATAAACTTCTGCAACAGCATCCTTCATCTACTTCATTTTCCACAGAGTTCCTTATATGTTGTAACATCCTGTTTCTTTTGTTTAACTACAGCAATACACTTAGTCTCTTTGTTGACCTTGCTGAAACAGTTATCTTCTGAATATCCAGGTAACTTACACTTTTCCTTCATTTATCAACCTTTTTAGAGTTATATCACCTGCTGAATTTTGAAACCTCAGTATTCACTTCCCTCTACATTAATAAATTTGTTAACCGAGGACTGATGTACCTACAGTTAATAATATTTTATGACAAAGATCAACATTATATTGTCATTACTTGTATCCTGTTTGTGATCCACAAAGATTCTTTCTCTCCCATGTGATGGCTGCTTTACATTTAGATTGCTGATGATACCAAGCTGTGTTGTTTGGTTGACACTGGAGGGAAGGGATGCCATCCAGAAGGACTTTGACACACCTGTGTGTTGGCCTATGCCAACCTCATGAAGTTCAACCAAGCAAAGTACAAGGTCCTGCACTGGGGTTGGAGCATTTCCAGGCACAGCTACAGGTTGGGCAGAGAAGAGATTCAGAGCAGCCCTGAGGAGAAAGACTTGGGGGTGTTGGTCGATGAACATGAGCCGGCAGTGTGCACTTGCAGCCCAGACAGCCAACCGTATCCTGGGCTGCATCAAAAGGAGCATGACCAGCAGGTCGAGGGAGGTGATCCTGCCCCTCTACTCTG